>JAPVLO010001766.1:0-55782 GCA_027257055.1 Cephalopachus bancanus | reverse complement strand
CTGTAAATTTTTATCTTACCACAACTTCTGCTGTGTTTCAGAGGTTTTCATAACCTATGCCATTGTTGTCATTCATTTGGAAGATTTTTTAAATTTTCATCTTAATTTTATTGTTGACCCAAATATAACTCAGAGTCAGATTGCTTAATTTCCATGTATTTAATTGGTTTTGAAAATTCCTCTTGGAGTTGAGTTCTAGCTTTTTTTCACTGTGATCTGGGAGGGTGCTTGATATAATTTCTATTTTAAAAAGTTGAGACTTGATTTGTAACATAACATATGGTCTTTCTCAAAAAATGTTCCATGTGATGATGAGAAAATATACGTTCTGTAGTTTTGGGTAGATTGCTCTGTAGATGTCTGTGAGGAAGATTTGCTCTAATATTTCTTTGTTGTCTTTTTACCTTGATGACCCTCAATTGCTGCCTTCCATTATTATTGTATTGCTGTTTATCTCTTTTCTTAGATCTAGTGAGATTTGTTTTATAAAGCTTGCAGTTCTAGTGTTAGATAAATACATATTTTAAATTGTTATATCTTTTGCGGGAATGATTCCTTTATCTATCTATAATAATCTTTTTATTTTTATTGTTAATTTAGATTCTTTTTTATAATTAAACAGTATTTTTTATTATCGTTGAGCTTCCATATGACCCTGCAATCCCCCTACTGGGAATATACCCTGAAGAACACAAATCACTCCATAAAAAAGATACCTGCACACGTATGTTTATCGCAGTGTTGTTCAAAATAAAGAACCTGGAAAAACCTTGCTGTCCATCAAAAGAGGACTGGATTAAAAAATGTGGTACATATACACAACGGAATACTACGCAGCCATAAAAAAGAACAAAATCATGAATTTCGCAGCAACCTGAATGGAACTAGAGTCTAGATTCTTTTTTTTAATCTGATAGGAGGATGACTATTCCTATTTGATTTTTTTCTCCCTTTTGCATAAAATTTTTGTCACCCCTTTACCTTGAATCTATAGGAGTCTTTATGTGTTAAGTGGGACTCTTGAAGGTAGCAGATATTCAGATTTTGTCATTAAAAAGAAATCCATTCTGCCAATCCATATCTTTTAAGTGGAGCATTGAAGTCATTTATATTTGTAGTAGCTGATAATTTATAAGGTACTATTATGTTACTTTCATCATGTTGATTGCTATCTGTTGACTTTTCTTTCTTTCTCATGTTGGTGTTCTATAATTCCTGCAAGCTTTAAAATTTCTAGCAGCTTTCTATTGGTGTATTTTGTTTTGTTTCAGTATTTAGAACTCTTTTGAATATGTCTTGTAGAGTCAGTCTAATGGTGACAAATTCCCTTCAAGTTTGCTTGCCTGAGGAAGACACTTTCTCCTTCATTTATGAAACTTAGTTTTATGTAATACAGAAATTTTGGCTGACAGTTATTTTGTTTGCAGAGATTGAAGATAGAGCCTTTACCCCTTCCAGCATGTAGAATTTCTTCTGAGAAATTATCTGTTATTCTAATAGGTTTATCTTTACAAGTAATATGAAGCTCTTGTCTTACAATTATTTCCTTCACATTAACTTTGTATAAACTTATGACTATATGTCTTGGTGAGACCTTTTTAGAGTGGTGCTTCCAGGAGTTCTTTGGCTTTCTGGTATTTAGATGTTTAAATCTCTGGCAAGGCTAGAAGTTTGTTTATTATTTTTTAATTATTAACTCAACTACATTTTCCAAAGCTAGTGGTTTCTCTTTTTCAGAAACATCTATGATTGTTAGACTTGAAGGTTTTGCAAAAGCCCATATTTCTTGGTGATTTTGCTTATTCTATTGATTATTTTGTCATTATTGTTATCTGATACGGTTGATTAAAATACTTGTCTTCAAGTTCTGAGATCCTTTCTTCTAGTTGGTCCAGTCTCCCTTAAAACTTTTCACTGTGTTTTGTACTTTCCTAAGTTTCATTTCCAGAAATTCAGATTTATTAAAGTATCTATCTCTTTAGTGAATTTTTCATCCATGCCCTCAATTTCTTTTTTCAATATATGTTGGTTTTCAACTGTCCCTTGGATATCATTTAGCAATTTTATAAGCAATCTTTCAAATTTTATCTCTAGAACACACATTATTTCATTTTGGTTGAAATTGATTACTGAAATATTAGTTTATTCTTTTGAGGAACTTTTTTTAAAAAGTCTATTTTTTTTATATTTCCAAGATTATTTTTCTGGTTCTTTCTCATTTGGGTAGATTATTTTCATCTAGCTTTGGCTCTTCAAGCTTTCAGTGGAGTCGGCTCAGGTTGTTTCCTTTGTTTACACAGAAACTTTGTGCATTGGCTTTCTAAGATGCTGTTGTGTTAGCAAGTATTGGGTATGTGTGTACTTTTTCTTGTAAGTCTAGATTGTCAGAAATTTTATAAAGATTATCTTTTTTTCACAGTGGGTGCTCTTTTTCCTTTTCTAAGTATTTCTCTCTGGGCTGAACTTTTAAACCTTAGGAAATGAGGAAACACTTGTGAGTGAGAACTAGTTGGAACTGGAGCAATTGGTTGTAGGTATTGCCCCCTATAGAGAACTAAAATCTTGACCCAGACGGAGGTGGTTGGGGAAACTTCAAGTGAGAATCATTGATTTTTTTAAAATTTGTCTCACCATGTACTCCCCTGTTGTGTTGCACACTTCCTTTCCCTGGGAGTGGTAATCTGCAGGAGCACAACCACTGAATTTTGCTGCTCTTCTGGATTTAGCTTCCCTATGAGGCTTCCACAATTTGACTGGTACTGGAGGGTACCTGCAAGGGATCCTGTGAAATGAAGGCATGCGACTTGAATTCTAAGAATAGATGGTCACCAGCATCTCTGGAGAACTGTCTCATACCTCATTCTATGGATTAGTCCGAGATGTGCAGTGACACAGGTTATATTTTTATCTCCTGGAGGGAATGTTGAGGCTATGCTGAGTTGACCAGTCTTCTGGTTTCCCAATGGCAGGTGCAGGTACCAGTTTTAATGAAGTTGTCAGGGGGATTATGTATACTCTGAAGGATTTCCTTGGTTACAGGTAGCTTTAGTGTAGTGGGTTTCTCAATTGTCAGCTGTGGCAGTGGAATACTGGGTACATGCACTGGCTCAGGACCTTTTGAGTGGCCAAAGCAGCTTAGATAGTGGTGTTAGCTACGGTCTGAGACCATATGTTCCCAGTGGTCATATTATTGACTCAGATGTTGTAAGGGTTATTCCAGCCAACTTTCAGCCAGCTGGTGGTGCTTGCAGAAGACTCTGGTGATGGGCATTGGTATGCTGCTTGGACTTTGTTGCACAAGGGAAGTATAAAGATAACTTAGGTGATGGTGCCACTATGGGAACTCACAAAGTTCCTTGTACTTGGACTTTCAAGTGGGTAAGAAGAAAAGTTGTTCATGGAGGGCAAGGTAACACTGGACTACTCTCTAGCTTTCTCTCTCTCTCTCTCTCACTCTATTTTGAGTTAAAATCTCACTCTGTTGTCCAGACTGGAATGCAGTGGTATGCTCACAGCCACCCCAGTGTCGACCTGCTGGACTCGGATGGTCCTTCTGCCTCAATCTTCCAAGTAGCCAGAACTGCAGATGTGCACTACCATGCCCAACTAATGTTTGATTTATTGTAGAGACAGGTCTCACCATGTTGTCCAGGCTGGTGTCAGACCCGTGGGCTCAGGCAACCCTCTCACCTCAGCCTCCCCAAATGCTCGGAGTACTGGCTTGAGCCACTGCATTCAGTCTCACTCTAGCTTTCAACCTGTGAATGCGAATGGCTACACTTGAAGGAATAGGAGAGGGGAGGGGTCTCCTGACTGCTGTGGTCATGCATCAGGGAAAGTTGAGCCATGTATACTGTATAAAATTGTTCACACTGAGAGGAAGTATAGATGGGTTGCGAGGGCAACTGATTTCCCCCAGCATTCCCAACCTTAGCAGAGGTTTCCCAAGCTCAGAACGCAAAAGTTTATTCAGAAACAAGTTATCTTGCTGCGGTTTGCCCAAAGTAGAAATTTCCAGCAGCAGAGAATTTGTCTAGGGGAAAATAAAACAGTCTGGGCTTCCCATTGCCGCCCAAACTGTGAACTGGTCACTGAACACAGCCTGCAGGGGTCAAGTTTTTGGGAATGGCTCAAACAGAGGCATTCAGAACTGAATGTCTTCACAGTTTCACAAAAGTTCTGGTAGTTCAGAGCTGTGCGGTATCTAGGTTGTTTCTATTGTAGAATTGAAGTCCCATGAGGCTTGGGAGACCATCCAAGTCTGTGGCAGGAGCATAGAGTTCCTAATTTTGTGAACTCATCATTTCTTCACATTCAGATGCTGCCCTCTATTTCTTATGTTACCCATTGGGAGGGGACTTCATTGCTCCAAACGGGCTGCCCATTCTCTCTCCTCCCTTCTTTATGGATTCCACTATTCCTCTGTTGGTTATGAGGAGCACCCTTCATCTCAACTCGCTCCAACTGCTGAAAAATATCTCTCTTCCTGGTTTTGCTTGATGAGAAGGGCCTAAGTTAGCTGCATCTGGGTGGCCATCTTGCCCATTGATTTGTGTTTGGCATAGTGTACACTTTAACAAGGGTCTGTTGTGACTATCCTGAAATGACTTTTATTTCACCATTTTCTTGAATTATAGTTTGAATGAGTGCAAAATATTGGTTTGGAAATATTTTTTCTCACAGAATTGTTGTACTATCTCATGGCATCTATATTTTTAATTGAGGAGTCTATAAAATTAAATTGCTTTCTTATTCATGCTTGAGTTTTCTGGATTACAGATGACTATGACTCAGACATTTTATGAGAATAAGATTGACAATTTCATTTGTTCTTAAAGATATTTTAAATAATATTTGAGGATGTCATAATAATTTAATGATTGAGCCATCTTTTTAATTTGACATTTTATTATTTACACATTGCTCATATATTCAATAAACATTCAAACAATTCAAAAATCTATGATACCCAGCAGATATAGAGGAAATAGTTAACTTGTTAGATATCTATTGAGTTTCTATTATGATTGAGCCTGTTGTGGTGTTTGATTATGAAAGAATAAAGGTGGACAATACAGTTATGGTCTTGGTTCTCATGACACTAGTAACTCAGACATGTAGTAAACAAACTATGAAAGTCTTTCATTAGTTATAGTTGAAATTGTACAAAAAATAAATACAAGAATGCAATTTGACCTGGTATGGAGAGGCAACTCACGACACATAATCTTAGTGAAAATTAAGATCAAATTCAAGAACAAATAAAAAACATTCAAGACAAAGAGCAAAACATCTACATGTTTAAAGAAGAGAAAAAGGGTCCATCGTGGATGTAATTGCTAGAAATTAACAACTACTGTGTGTGAGGCAGAAACTGGTGCAAGATGATACATAGGAGGCAACTGGCCAGCTTGTGGACTGCATTAAAAATTTACACTTTATTCTAAAACAAATAGGTAAAAATTGAAGTGTTTATATAGAGAAATAATACAATTATGGGTTTAAGCATAACTCTACTATAGTATAAAATTATATATGTATATATAATTTTATGTATAATTTATAATTTATGTATATATGTGCTTTGTGTGTATATGAATATAAACATTCATATACAAATGTATACATACATATATAAGTTAAATAAGCACAACATTGCCGCTAACTTCAAGTAACTCTCTTGGTGTAGTAATTAAAACAAGCAATGGGTGTTTCTGGAGCTTCAAATATTAGGATGAAAATTTTAAAATCGCACTTGTAAGAATTTGTGTGTATGTGTCTGTGTGTGTGCATTTTTGGTGAAAAAATAACAGGTAAAGAGAATAGATTGTACAGGTCAGTTGATTTAGTGCTAGCTTGTCAGTTTTCACTGATAAAGGTGAACAATACTAAGTAAAACATTGACTTAAATAATGTAGTACAAAAATGATTTGACATTAGCTGTCACTATTGTACTAGTTACTAATAGAAACTCAATTTTCTTACTATGTTGAAATATCCACATATATTTCTGTAGTATCTGAGACATTTGGATACTTTGAGACCTTCTGCTTTTCAATGCATTTTAATAACTTTGTTTTGTGATAAATATAATTACTAAGCATTTATATTTAATTTATAACCTACAGTTGATT
The DNA here is from genome assembly GCA_027257055.1 of Cephalopachus bancanus. Lineage (NCBI taxonomy): Eukaryota > Metazoa > Chordata > Mammalia > Primates > Tarsiidae > Cephalopachus > Cephalopachus bancanus. Next base: position 49,648 of record JAPVLO010001766.1, on the reverse strand, counting down.
TTAGGAGTTACAGCCCTCTCTAGTATTTTCACCCACTTTCATCTTTTTCCATGAAAGTGAATATTTAAACTGTTATTTCAAAACTTTGTCCCTGATACATTTCTTCCAATTTTGCCTTTCTTGTGCATTGCTCCTTTTCCATACATCAAAAATTATATTAGACCTTCATTTTACCTTCATTTACTTCATTCAAACATTTCTTAAACAATGTCTATGTGACATAGGACATATTATTGGTCCAATCAAAAATTCAGTTATTTATAAATGAATAATATGAACTGCCTCACAGTATTGTGTCAGGCAAAACCATCTCTTTTTATAATTTCAACATTTATTCAAACTACCTTTTTTTTTGAGAAGTGGCAAATACTCATAAAATAGCATTTTCATCCACTTGAAGTAATATATTTATATAAATGGCACCTTTATTGCTTTTATTAGTATATCTTAAGCATTTTGTAAGGGTATAGTGAATATTAAGTAAAAACATCTTAATTTAGAGTAAGCTTTTTCATCATAGAGTGGTGGTACAAGTCAGGATATACTACAAAAATAGGCTTAATTTGGGTGAAGTTTGGGCCTTCAAATAGTCTTCACCTCCCCTGGTTTGAGATCAGGTACCATTTGTGTTGTTGGGTGTCCACCCCACCTCCCCTGGTGGTGCCCAGAGACTGCTGGTCCCTTCCTTTTGCTAATGTGACTAATTTTCAGGTCCCACTTATGAGTGAGAACGTGTATTCAGTCTTTGTGATTTATCACTAAGTGTGATGGTCCCCAATTCCATCCAATTTGCTGTGAAGTTTATAATTTTCTTCTCTTTTTGGTTGCATAATGTGACACTTGGCAAGTTTTGAAACCTAATTGAAGTCTAGTGTTTTCAAACAACATATAAGTAAATGAAAGATGTTATAGAATTAGCCAAGTACAAGCCGAATTGCTGTGCTAGAAATAATTGATACTCCCTGATATATAAATGTTTATTATATAAAATATTTTAAAAAAATCTTTCTTGTGATTGTTCCTTAACTTAGCATGAAGTGGTTGCTCTCTTACATTTTCACAATGTGGTTAAATTTTAATAATTATATTCCACATATTTGTATCCTGAATATTATATGAGTTAGTATCATATACACAAAACTTTATTTGGAGGGAGATTATCAACATTTCTTAAAATTAACTTTTGATTTGAGTCAGAATCGGTTTATTGTTTTAGTATAATGATAACAAATAGTGTAAGGAGATTGAACTTCAAATGTTCTTATACAGAACCCTGAGTATATTTACTTGGGCAAACTTTACCATGTATAGATATATGTGAAATAAAACACTAACATATTTTCACCTCTGACCAGTATGGCAGTTAAAAAAGAGTTGGTTTTATCACATGTAATCACTATGTAGGCCGTGATCTGACCCTGGTTACCAAGATGTATTTCCACATTACTGTGAATTGTTCTTACCATTTTCTCAAAGTTGTCCCTTCTCTAGATAATTTGCTTTCAGGTGAAAGGGAATCAATTCACCCAGGAGATTACTCCTTTCCCATAATGGAAATCTTTATGCAATGACTAACCTAAGTTATGGGGATAGAGAAGACTGAAGTTAAAAATCACACCTGATGGTGGATACAACTAAGTGGTATGATTCAAGCTGCTGGGCTTCCTGGAATATCAGACTGAACCTAGACTGCAGTGGGTACCAAATCCTTTGATAGGCTTGCACTCCCATCCTCTATCTTTCTTAAATTCCTTCTCTTCTTTTGAGAACATGCATCTATACGTCTTGCACAAAAATTAATTTTTCATGTTTTGCTTCAGTAGAATACAACCAAAGATATAACATCATAGTATGCATTTGGAAATTTTTTTTAAAAAAATTATTGAAGTGAACCGAACAGAAAAAACACACATGCTTCTAAGTAACATAAAGAATGACAGTTGACATCTCAATAGCAATATTAAATTTAGCACTTACAGAGGTAAGTTTCTTTAAGTCCTAAAATACAACAACCAACACAGATTTATTTATACCACAACATTTTTCTTCAAGAATAAAGGCAAACCACACATATTTTGAGAATTAAGACCATTTTCAAGTGGTATTAAATATTCTCAGTTATAAAATTGTCTGTATTACAAAAAAGTCAAGATTACCCCACAGGCAAAGACAATTACTATAGGAATGCTAGAGAAATGTGGAGAAACTTCACCACTAGTAATGTTGAAAGCTGTCTCCTTACAATAAAAAATAAACTTTTAAGTTCATAAGTGGTTTATAAATAGGAAACTTTGATTAGCATTTGCCAATCTGTAGTTATTTATCAAACATGATCAAAACATCAAACATAATAGTATGTATGTAGCTGCTTTCTTGTAACTGTTGCTATTTGGGACAAGAATTCCCTGTTAGAATCTGAAATTGCATAAATAAAAAAAAAGTTTCTGTAGGTTTTGCATTAGTCCAGATAATGTTAGTATGCTAACTAAAATGAAGAAATAATTAGTTCTTGAATGAAACAGTATTAAGCTTATAAATCATCCATATATTTAGATTAATCTAGCCATGACACTTATAAACAAGAATATCATTTAAACATGTATTTGTACATTAGAATGAATGTGCTAGTTTTATAAATCCTTGAGACAAGAAGATACTAAATGGCAAACTGTAACAAAATATATTTATTACAATAGAAGACTACAGTATACAAATATATTTTCAAGAAATATAAACTGTCAGCATTTGCCTGTAAAATAATTATGCTAAGTGTAATATTAGCAGATTATGCAAGATGGTAGCTCAAAGACTGAAGGAAGAAGTAAGAGTAAGCAAAAGAGCAAATGTGTAGCCAAATGCTGTGTTGACTAAGAAAATTAAATAATTTTATATTTGTTCAGTAACCCCTGGAATGGCTATTGCCTGAAAGCAGTTCAAGGAAAGTGTGATCTTGTGTGAAAAATAGTAATCAATTTCAGAATTAAACCTTAAGACTAAACAACCACATTACTGGCTACATATCCAAAAAATATGAAATCTGAAACTTGCACTTGCATGTTTATTGCAGCATCACTTAGAGAGCAAAGATATAAAATCAACCTATGTGTTCATCAATAGATAAATAAAATATGGGATACATAATCCATTTAACATAATACTGTAAATTCTCATCAGAGAAACCAAACAAGAGAAAAAAAAATTAAATAAATCCAAATTGGAAAAGAGGAAGTCAAGTTTTCCATCTCTTCAGATGACATGCTCTTATATTTAGAAAAATAAATACTTTACCAAAGGGCTCTTAGATCTGACAAACAAATGCAGTACAGTGGCAAGATACAAAATAAATTCAGTGATTTTAGTAAATAACAATATCTTGTATACTTAAGCATTTTATAAGAAAGTAGGTTTTAAGTTTTCTTATCACACAAATATGAGTAGGTGAAATAACATATATTTATTAGCTCTATTTAGCCATCAATTTAATTAATATATGCATTACTTCATTCTATACATACATCAAATATGTACAAGATCTGGAGATATATATGTGCAAGTGTGTCACACATATCTAAGCAAGTGTATCTAAATGAAGCTCACAATGTTTACATATAGCAAAACATCATGTTGTACATCGTAAATATATGCAATTTTAATTTATCAATTAAAAAAAGTAAAATACAACAAAAATTGTTCAGTTACTGTTTAATGATAAACATTGTTTGCATAGATCAGATAACATTCTGTGTTTATTTATTTATTATTTTTATTTTAACAATGTGGGGTATATCCAGAGTTAGGTATACAAATGTTCATTATGCAGGTCCCCTTGTTGATGAGGCAGATTCCCACTACAGTCAATCCCACTTCCCTCCCAGACCTCCATGGCAGTTTTGCGGTACTGCCAATACTTTTCTTAAAAGTAATTGTTCAAGGTCCAGTTATAAGTGAGAACAATGTGATACTCAGTTCTTTGTTTCTGTGAATGATCACTCAGTACTTTAGTCTCCAATCCAACCAGGTTGCTGTGATGTTCATGATTTATGTTCTCCTTTATGTCTGCATAATACTCCATCGTGTATTTGTACCACACTTTTTAAAAGCCCAGTCCACTTTGATGGGCATCACAATTGGTTCCATGTTCTTACTATTGTGAACAATGTTGCAATAAACATATGTGTTCGGGTAACTTTTTTATAGAGTGATTTGTGTTCCTCTGAGATTACTCCCAGGATGGGATTGTCAGATCATATGGAAGGTGAATTTTTAGATCTTTAGGAATTACCTCGCTGTTTTCCACAAAGGCTGTACTAGTTTACACTCTGATCACCAGTGTAGAAGTGTTCCCTTTTGCTGCATTCTCTCCAGCATCTGTTGTTTTTTTGTTATTGACGACAGCCATGCTGACTGGAGTTAGATGGTATCTCAGTGTAGTTTTAATTTGCATCTCCTAGATGGCTAGTGAGGCTGAGCAATTTTTCATGTACCTGTTGGCTGCTCATATGTCTTCTTTTGAAAAGTGTCTATTCTTCTGTCCACTTTGCAATGGGGCTGTTTGTTTTCTATCTTTGGCACGTTTGAGTTGGTTGTAGAGCCTAGATGTTAGGCCTTTGTCAGACATACAGTTAGATAATTTTTTTTTCCAAGTCTGTGGACTGTCTCTCTGCTCTCTTGATGGTTTCTTTGACTTTGCAGAAGCTTGTCGATTTGATGAGGTTCAACTTGTCTATCTTATCTCTTGAGGCATAGGCACTTGGGGTTTTGATCAGGAATTTGTTGCCAGCTCCAATTTCTATAAGGGTGTTTCCTGCATTTTATAAGGTTCTTATAGTTTGAGATTTTACATTTAGGTCTTTGATCCATTGAGAGTTCATTTTTGTGTATAATGATAGGTAGGGATATTGTTTTAATCTTCAGCATGTGGTCAGCTAGTTTTCCCAGTTTACTGAATAGGTTCTTCCTTCTCTAGTTATTGGTAGTGAAGACCTTGTTGAAGATGAATTGGTTGAGAAATTGAGGTTTTGTTTCTGAAAACAAAACCTCTATCTTGTTCCATTGGTATATAAGCCTGTTCTTGTACCAATACCAGGCTGTTTTGATTATTTCAGTTTTACAATAGAGTTTTAAGTATAGGAGCATGACACCTCCTGTTCTGTTTTTGTTTGCTTGCTTTGTTTTGGTTTATTATTTATTTATTTATTTAGTTAGTTTATTTAGTGCTGAAGATTTGTTTGGTGATTCATGGTAGCTTATGTTTCCATGTGAATTTCTGTACTGTCATTTCCAGATCTTCCAAGAATGCTGATGGTAATTTAATGGGTATTGTGTTAAATCTGTAGATTTCCTTGGGTAGGATGGACATCTTTACAGTGCTGATTCTTAAAATCCATGCATATGAAGTATTTTTGGCATCTTTTTTATTTTTTTATTTTTTTGAGCAGTGTTTTGTAATTTTCATTGTAAAGGTCTTTCATGTCTCTGGTTAGGAAGATGTCAAGGTATTTGATATTTTTCTGATATTATGAATGAGACTGTGCTTTTTATGTGGGTTTTTGTTTGTTTATTGTTGGTGTAATATACTGTGATTTAAAATTAGTTTAATAATTAAGAAATACACTAATTGAATAGTAATTTAATCAGGCTGTTTTCATTGAAAATATGATAATCACATTCTCATGGTATGTGTCTAAGACTGGAAAAGTTCAGCTGTATTTTATTGTGTTTGTCTGTCTTGCGTTAACTTATAAAGAAAATGCTAAACTACCTGTCAAAGTGACTGTTACACTTGGCATTCTCACCCACACAGGTAAGAGTTCTGGTTCATTCATGTCCTTGCCAATACTTTATATAGTCACTCTTTTTCATTATTACAAATCTAATAGATGTATGATGTTGTTTCATTAAAAATTAAATTACTATTGATGAAAAGAATATTTTCTCGTGCTTATATAATAATCATAATCTTTCCTGGTGAAGTGTTTGCCCAAATCTTTTGTCCAGTGTTTAAATTTGGTTATTTGTTTTAGGATTATTGAATCGTAAGTGTTGTGTGATATGCATACTGAATACAAGTCCTTTGTCAAATATGTAACTTCAAGTATTTTACCCAATCTGGGTTTTTTTTTTAATTTTATAATCATTGTATGTTTAAGATTAACTGTTATTTAAATTTTGACGAAGCCCATGTTCTGGAGGAGCAGCAGTGATAGCAGCACGTGTGTCTTTGCTTCTGTCCCTGACCTGCCATACCTCTGCCATCATACTGATGTTCCTTGTGAACACCAACGTGCCTGACGCCTCCAGGCTGGACCGGCTACTTTCCAAGCTCACCCAGCAGCTGGCATAGGCCACGTGCAAACTGCCCACGTGGTCCTGGATCAGCTCATGGCCTTCACTGGCTCCAGCTAGTCGCAGGCTGCACAGCATCGGCAAAATCAGAGAAACACCGAATGGATCCTACAGTAAGTTGCTATGTGGTCTGCTGACCCAACCTCTTAGCATCAGCCCAGACAGGGTCTACATTAAATTCTACGACATGAATGCGGCCAACGTGGGCTGGAACAACTCCACCTTTGCCTGAACACTGCCCCGCCCACACTGGCGCAGCCTTGGCCCAGCCGCAGGCAACCTTGTGCCTACCTGCCCCCAGCCAAACTCTCCCCCAGCTCCTGGCCAGAAGAAATAAATGGTTTAGAGACCAAAAAATAAAAAAATAAATTTGAGAAAGCTAATTAATCTTTTTTATTTTGTTTTTGCTGCTATATCTAAAAATTTAGGTCTAAAGAAAAATCATGCAATTTTCTACTTTGTTTTCTTTTAGAAATTTTATACACATAACTTTTGTAATTAAATCGAGGATCTATTTTGAGAAAATATTTGTATCTGTGCAGTAAGGGTATAACTTCATTTACTTGGAAGTATATAGCCAAACCTCATACCATTTGATATCCTTTATCTACTAAATTGCCTTTGAAATTTCATGAAGATAAATTTCACTCAGTATGTGTGAATATTTTTAGATCCTATACTGTTACTTTAATGAATGTCTGTCATGACATCAATAGTAGACTGTCTCCATTATTGTATCTTTGTAATAAGTATAAAAATCAGGAAATGAAAGTCCACAAATTTGTTCTTTGTTACGTATTTTTATAACTATTCTAGGTTATTTTAATTTTATAGAAATATTAGGATCATCTATTCAGTTTATCTGAAAATATACATACACACACACATATATATATATACACACTTATACACATATGAAAGGGGATCCAAAAAATACTGGGATTATATTTTGAATGGTAGATCCCTTGTAGTACAGGCTTCCCTCTCTAGATAAGTGTTCTAAGAACCCATTAGTGTCCATATCAATGTGACAATCATCATAGAGGAGGGACAGTCACAGATGCTTCACTTAGGAAGAAAAATCATGGGGACACCCATCACAAAGGCGAGCTCATCACTGTGGCCCCCATTATGGAAGAGGGCCGATCACTGGAGCACAAATAACTGAGGAGGCACAGACACCTTAGCATACTTAAGGGGGGAAGGTTAGTCACTGAGACATTCATTATGTAGGAAACTCAGTCACTGGGGCAGTGATTACAGAGGAAAGCTAGTCAAAGGGATACTGATCACTGAGGTTCAGTCACTGGGGTATTTTTCAAAGAGAAGGGCCAGTCACTGTGGCACACATCACAGAAGAGGGTCAGACACTAAGGCACCTATCACATAGAAGGTGTAGTCATCGGGCACCCATCACAGATATGAGCCTTCATTGAGGCACCCATCACAGAGGCGGGCCAGTCATGGGACACCCCTCACAGAGAAGGGCTAGCCACTGGTATGCCCCACAGAGAGAACGGCTAGTCACTGGGACACATATTATGGAGGAGGCCAACTCATTATGACAACATTTACAAATAAGGGCTAATCACCGGAGAAACCATTATGATGGAGGGACATTCATTGGGGAACCAATGACAGTGAAGGCCCAGTCTCTGGGGCACTCATAATGGAGGAGGCCCAATCACTGGGGCACACATCAAAAATAAAGCCCAGTCTCTAGGACATACATTATCAAAGAGGCCCTGTAATGGGGACAATCATCACAAAGGAGGGCTTGTAACTGGGGCAACCATTATGAAGGAAGACCATTCACTGAGGCACTAATCACAAAGTAGTCTCAGTCCCTGGGCACTCATAATGGAGGTTGGTAGGTCACTGTGACACCAATTATGGAGGAGAACAAATTACTGGAAAATGAATCAGAGAGGACGCTATTCACTGTAGAAGCCAATCTGAGAGAGGATCAGTTACTGGAGGATGAATCACAAAGGAGCCCCAGTTAAGGGAGCACCTATTATGCAGGAAGCATAACACTTGGACACCCTTCATAGTGGAGGGACAATCATTGTGGCAAATATAGGGGAGGCCCAGAATGCAGCACCTATCACAAAAGAGGGCTAGTTACGGGGGAACCCATTTTTGGAGGAGACCCAGTTACTAGGATACCCATCACAGAAGAGGACCAGTAAAAGGAGCATCCATCATTGAAGAGGGAAGTCACTGGGACAGCCATCACAAATGAAGGCCCATCATTGAGGCAAACAATATTGAGAAAGCCTAGTTACTGGGACACTCTCATTACAAATGAGGACAAGTCACTAGGGCACCCATTATGGAGGAGGGCTAGTCATTGGGACACAAATATTAAGGTGCACAGTCACTTGGGCACCCATAATGGAAGGCCAGTTCACTGGGCCCATGAACACATAGGAGGACCACTCACAGAGAACACCATAAAAGAGGACGGTCAGTCACTGGGGCACATATTATGGAGGAGGACTAGTCACTAGGAATAGTCATTAGGAAACCATTATGTAACATATCAGTCACTAGGGCAGCAAATCCAGAGGTAAGCTAGTCACTGAGGCACCAATCATAAAGGAGGATCAGACACATTTTCACAGAGGAGGGCCTGTCACTAAGGCACACATCACATAGCAGCACCAGTTGCTGGGGCAGTGATAACACAGGAAGTGAAGACAGTGGGCACCAATCACTGAGGAGGACCGGTCACTGGTGCAGCCACCACAGAAGAGGACCAGTCACTGGGGCACCCACCACAGAGGAGGTCCAGTCACTCAGGCACCCATCACAGGAGGGATAGTCACCGGGGCAACCATAAGAAACAAGGGCCAGTCACTGGGTAACCCATCACAGAGGCAGGCCTGTCATGGAGGCACACATCACAAAGAAGGGCTTGTCACTGGTATACCCAAAGCACAGGAGCTTTAGTTACGGTGGCACCCATAACAAAGGATGGCCAGTAATTAGGGCACCCACTATGAAGGAGGGCCAGTCATTGGGACAATCTTCCCAAAAAGGGGCCAGTTCACTGGGGCAACCATCACAGAGGAGATGTAGTTAATGGACACCCTTCACAGGGGAGGGCCTCACTGGGACTGTCATCACAGAAGAGGGCCATTCACTGGGGCACCAATTACAGAGGCGGGCCAGTCACTGGACAAACAACACAGAAGATGAGCAGTCACTGGATCACCAATAAAACAGAAAGGTCAATCTCTGGGGCAACCATCACTGAGGCAGGTCACTCATGTGTAACCCCTCTCCCAAAAGAAGACTAGTCACTGGGTTACCTATTATAGAGGAGGTCTAGTCACTGAGGCATCTATCACAGAGGAGAGCCAGTCAATGGAGCATCCATCACAGAGGAGGGCTAGTCATTGGGCCATCCACCACAAAGGAGAGCCAGTCACTTAGACACAAATCACAGAGGAGAGACAGACAAAGAAAATCCCATCAAATATAAGGGTTAGTCACTAGGATATCCATTATGGATGAGGGTCAGTCACTGGGACTCTGATCACAGAGGAGGGCCACTCACAGAGAAACCCATAAAAGAGGATGACCAGTCACTGGGGCACATATTATTGAGGAGGACCAGCCACTAGGCTACCCATCAGTGAAGAAAGCTGCTCATTTGGGCACAAGTCAGAAAGGAGAGCCAGTCACTGGGACAGCCAGCAAAGAGAAGAGCCAGAAATTGGGGCACCCACCCCAGATGAGGCCAGTCACTTTGTTACCCCTCACAGATGAAGGTCAGTCACTGAGACACTGATCAGAGATGAGAGTCAGTCTAAAAGGCACCAAACACAAAGGAGAGCCACTTACTAAGGCACCCACCACAGAGGAGTATCAGTCACTGGGACAGATACCACAGAAGGAGGGCACTTCACTGGGGCACCCATCACAAGATCATTCACTGTGACATATCACATAAGAAGGAGGGCACTTCACTGGGGCACCCATCACAGAGGAAGGTCAGTCAATGAGGCATTCCTCACAAAGGAGGACTAGTCCCTATGACATGCACTCAGGGGAGGGCCTGTCACTATGACACCAGTAACACAGGAGGGTCAGTCACTGGAGCACACATAATGGAGAAGGGGCAGTCACTGGGAAAATCATCAAAGAGAAGGGCAAGTCACAGGTGTACCTCTCACTGAGGAAGGCCAATCACCAGGACACTCATCAAAAAGGAGGTCCTCTCTCTCCAGGGCACCCATTATGAAGGATGCCAATTACTGGAACACCCATCACAGAGGAGGGCTAATCACCAAGGCACCCAATAGAGAGGAGGAGGGCCAGTCACAGGGCAGCCATAATGGAGGGGGACTAGTCACTGAGGCATCATTATGTAGGAAACACAGTCACTGGGGCAGCGATTGCAGAGGAAAGCTGGACACTGGGGCACTAATCACAAAGGAGGATCAGTTACTGGGGCATTGTTCACAGAAGAAGACCAGTCACTGGGGCATCCATCGGAGTGGAGGTGTACACATCACAGAGGAGGAACAGTCACAGGGCCAATCATCAGAGAGACGTGTCTGTCACTGGGACAGCCATCACAGAGGAGAGGCAGTCACTGGGGCATCCATAACAGTGGAAAGTCAGTCACTGAGGCACTTGTCACAGAGGTGGGCCAGTCAAGGTACACCCTTCACAGAGGAGGGCTAGTCATTGACCCAATGCAGAAAAAGTCTAGTCATGGAGGCACACATAACAGAGGAGGGCTACTAACTGGGGCACTCAATTTGGAGAAGGGTCAGTCATTGGGACAACCTTCACATAGGAGGGTCATTAACTGGGGCACCCATCTCAAAGGAGGTGTAGTCAATGGGCACTGATCACAAAGGAGAGCCTGTAACTGGGACAGCCATTGCAGAACAAGGCCAGCAATTGTAGCACCTATCACAGAGGAGGGCCAGTCACTGGACAAACAACACAAAGACAAGCATTCACTAGAGCACCCATAATAGAGGAGGAACAGTTACTGGAGCACCCATCACTGAGTAAGGACAGTCACTGGGGCACCTATCACTAAAATGGGCCAGACATGGGACAACCCTCACGCAAGAGGGCTAGTCTCTGCACTACCTATTATAGAGGAGGCCCTGTTCATTGGGGCATCTGTCACTGAGGAGACCCAATCACTGAGAAACCCATCATGGAGAAGAGCCAGTCACTTGGGCACCCACTGCAGAGGCAGGGCAGTCACAGGGGCACCTCTCACAGAGGAGGCTAATCACTCATACATCCACTCACAGAAGGTATAGTCACTGTGGCATGCATAACACAGGAGGTCCAGTCACTAAGGCATCTATTATAGAGGAGGACCAATCATTGAGAACACCTTCACAAAGGAGAGTTATCACTGGGGCACTCATCACAGAGTAGATGTAGTCAATGGGCACTGATCACAGAGTAGGGCCTGTCACTGGGACAACCATCACAGAGGAGGGCTACTCACTGGGAAAAGACCACAGAATACCAGGAATCACTGAAACACACATATTAGAGGAGGGTCAGTCACTGGGGTACCCACCATGTAGGTAGGCCAGTAATGAGGCTTCCTCATACATGAGGGCAAGTCACTGAGTCACCCATTATAGAAGAGGCCCAGTCACTTGGGCAACTATCACAGAAGACAGGCAGTTACTGGGACACCCAACAAAGAGGAGAAATAGTCAATGAGACACCCATCACAGAGAATGACAAGTCACTAGGGCATCCATTTTGGTTGAGGGCCAGTCACTGGTGCACCAATCACAGAGGAAAGCCAGTCACTGAGGCAAACATCACAGATGAAGGCCAGTCACTTAGACATCCATCACAGGGGAGGGTCAATCATTAGAACACCCATCACAAAGATCAGTCATTGGGTCACTCATCACAAAGGAGGACCAGTCACTAGGGCACTGATGAGAGATGAGGGCCATTCAATGAGGCATAAAACACGGAGAAGAGCCAGTCACTGAGAATGTCACCAGACAGGAGGGTCAATCATTGGGACAGTGTCAAAGAAGAGGGCCAGGCATTGAGGCACCTATCACAGAGGAGGGGAAGTCACTTGGGCACCCATTCCTGAGAAGGACCTTTCACTAAGGCACTCATCACAGAGGTCAACCAGTCACAAGGGCACCCCTCACTGTAACAACCACGTAGAGGAGGGCTTGTCACTTTGACATTGGTAACACAGGACAGGCAGTCACTGGGGCAACCATTATGGAGAAGGGTCAGTAACTGGAATAATCATCACAGAGAAGGGTCAGTCACAGGGCATCCATCACTGAGGAACACCCATAATGGAGGCAGCCAATTACTGGGACACACATCACAGAGAAGTTTAGTCACTAGGGCACCCAATGTGGAGAAGGACCAGTCACTGAGGCACAAATAACCAGGGAGGCACAGTCACCGAGTCACCCATAATGGAGCAGGGCCAGACATTGAGCTATCCATTGTGTAGGAAAGCTAGTTACTGGGGCAGCAATTACAGAGGAAAGCTAGGTACTGGGGCATCGATAACAGAGGAAGATCAGTCACTTGGGCATTTTTCAGAGGAGGGCCAGTACCTGCGGCACCCATCACTCTAGATGTGTAGGGACTGGGCACCCATCACAGAAGAGGGTCATTCACTGAGACATTCATCACAGAGGACTGCTACTCACTTGGATACAAATTATGGAGTAGGCCTAGGTACTGTAACATGCATCACAGAGAAGTCCAGTCACTGGTATACCCATTATAAAGGAGGATTAGTCATCTATCAGAGTGGGATCCAGTTACTGGGACATTCATCACAGAGGAAACCTAGTCACCCATCACAGAGGAGGTAAGTAACTGTGACATCCTTAACAGTGGAAGGAAGGTCACTGGGGCACAGAGGAGGCCAGTCATGGGGTGACCCATATTAAAGGAGGGTCAGTTATGGTGGTACCCATAACAGAGGAGTTCTAGTCACTGAGATACAAACACAGTGGAGGGTTTGACACTGTGGGACTGATAACAGATGTGGGCCATCCATGGGCGCACTCATCAAAAAAGGAGGCCCAGTCACCAGTGTACCTATCACTGAAGAGGGCCAGTCACTGGGGCACTTAATACAGAGGAGGGCTAGCCACTGGGTCACCCATCACAGAGGCAGGGCAGTTCTTTGGATACCCATAACAGTGGTGAGCAGTCACAGAGACACTCCTCACAATGGAGGGATAGTCACTGGGACACCCATAATAGAAGATGACTAGTTACTGTGGCACCCATCACAAATGAGGGCCAGTCACTGGGAAACCAATAAAACCAATAAAAAAGGAGGGTTAGTCACTGGAGTACCTGTTATGGAGGAGATCCGGTTATAGACACCCATAAGAGAGGAGGATTAGTCACTATAACACCAAAGCCAGTCACTGGGGCACCAATTGAGGAGGAGAGGTCACTGGAGCACCCATAATGGAGGAGAACTGACTTTCCTCTTTGACATCACAGAGGTGGGCTAGTAACTAGGGCACACATTACAGATGACAGCCTGTCACTGCAGCATCAATAACCAAGGAGGCACAGTCACTGGATCACCCATAATGGAACAGTGCTAGTCACTGTGGAAACTATTATGTAGGAGACCTAGTCACTGGGGCAGCAATCATAGAGAAAATCTAGTCACTCAGGCACCCATCACAGAGGAGGACTAGTCAAAGGGGCACCCATTATAGAGGAGGCCCACTGACTGGGGCATCTATTCCAGAGGAGGGACAATCCCTGGGGCACCCATTTTAAAAGGAGCTCAGTCACTCTCAGCATCTATCACCAAGGAGAGTCAATCACTGTAATATCTATCACAGAGGAGAACAATCACTGTGGTGCCCATCACATGGGAGGGCTGGTCACTGAGACACCAAATATGCAAGAGGCACTGATTCTAGAACACCCATTTCAGAGGAGAGACAGTTACTAGGAAAACTATCACAAATGAGGCCCAATCACATGGGCACAAAAAAACAGGTGAGAGCCAGTCACTCAGTCACCCATCACAGAGAAGAGCCAGTCAATAAGGCAATCATCACAGAGAAAGAATAGTCATTGGGGCACCCACTGAGAGGAGGCACAGTCATTGGGGCTCCAATCACAGAGGAGGGCCTATCTTTGGTACCCATCAGAGTAGGCCCAATCACTGGTATCAATCACAGAGGAGGATTGGTCCTCAGTGCATGTATCATAGAGGAGGTAAAGTCACTGAAGCATAAAAAGAGCAGCTCCAGTTATTGAAGCACCCATCAGAGAGGAGGGCTATTCACTCGAGTGCCCACTAGGAGGAAGCACAGTCACTGAGTCACCCATAAAATATGAAGGCTAGTCACTTTGGTTCCCACCACAGAGGAAAGCCAGTAACTGAAGAACCTAACACAGAAGAGGGCCAGAAACTGATGCCCAGTCACTGTGATACTCATTAGAAGAAGGGACAATCACCTGGGCACTGATAATAGAGGCAGTTCACTTAATCACCCATCACATAGCAGGCCTAGTGATTTGGGCACCAATCACAGAAGAAGACAAGTTATTGGGGCACCGATCAAAGGTAACAGGTAGTCACTGAGGCATTCATCACAGAGGAGGACCAGTCTCAGTGAAACCCATCATGAAGGAGGGCTACTGACGGTGACAAACATCTCAGAGGACTGCCAGTAACTGGGCACTCATTATGGAGGAAGGTCAATCATTGGGGCACCCATCACAGAGGAGGGCCAGTCACTGGGGAACCCATTTTGGAGGAGTGCCATTCACTGACACACCATTCAAAGATGGGGGTTAGTCACTGGGGCACCCACGATGGGAGAGGACCTGTCACTGGTCCACCCATCACAGAAGACAGCCAGTCCCTTGGATGCCCATCACAGAAGAGATTCAGATACAAGGGCACCCATAACAGTGGAGAGCCAGTCATTGGGGCACCCATCACAGAAGAGGCCATTCACTGGTATGTACATCAGAGGAGAGGGCCAGTCTCTGGGGTACCCATCAAAGATGAGGACCAATCATTAGAGCGCCAATTACAGAGGATAGTCAGTAACTGGTGCTCCTATCAAGGAGAAGAGTCAGTCAGTTAGCCACCAAACTGAGGAGGGACAGTAACTGAGGCTTTCATCATGGAAGAGACCCAGTTATTGCGACGACCATCAAAGAAGAGGGCCATTCAATTAGGAACCCACCACAGAGAAGTGTCAGGCACTGGGACAACTATCACAGAGGAGGGTCAGTCACTGGAGGACCCATAACAGAGGAGGGCCAATCACTGGGGAACTGATCACAGAGGCAGTCTAGACATGGGACAACCCTCACAGAGGAGGGCTAGTCACTGAGATACCAATCGGAAAGAAGGGTCATTCACTGTTGCACTCATCACTAAGTAGGAATAGTCACTGGGAATCACATCACAATCGAAGTATCACAATTATAGAAGCAGTTCATTTGCTGGGACACTCTTCACAGTGGAGAGTTAGTAGCTACAACACGCATCATGGAGGAGAGGGCCAGTGACTCGGGCACCAATCACTGAGGAGGCAGTCACTGGGGTGCCCATAATGGAGAGGGGCTTGTAACTCAGGAACCCATTATGTAAGAGATCCAGCACTGGGGCAGGATTACAGAGGAAAGCTAGTCATGGGGACACACATAACAGAGGAGAATCAGTCATTGAGGCATTTTTCACAGAAGAGAGCCAGTCACTGGGGCACCAATCATGTAGGAGGGTCAGTCACCAGGGCACCAATGATAGAGGAGATCCAGTCACTGGGATATCTACCAGAGAAGTATCACTCACTTTTACACCCATTACAGAGGAGACCCAATCACTGGAAAACCCATCACAGAAGAAGGTTAGTTACTGGGACACCAATTATGAAGGAAGTCCAGTCACTAGGAAAAAAAATCACACGTGAGGGCTAGACACCAGGTTACCCCATTTGAAGGAGGGCCAGTCGCTGGGAACCAATCACAGAGGAGGCCCAGTCAATGGAACACCTATCATGGAGGAGTACCAATCACTGTCAAATGCATCAAAGAGGAGGATCAGTCACTGGTCATTCATTATGGAGAAAGCAAGAAGTTGAGAAACCCATTATGGAGGAGACCCAGAAGCTAGGCCACCCTTCACAAAAAAAAGACTAGTCACAGTGGAACCCATTTTGGAAGAGGAGCAGTTACTAGGCCACCCACCACAGAAAAGGGCTAGTCACTTGGGAGCTCATCGCAGAACTTAGCCAGTCATTTGGGCATGAATAGAGGAGGCTTAATCACTTAGGCACCCTTTATAGAGGAGAACCAGTCACTGTGACACTCACAACATAGTAGGGCTAGTGACTGGGGCACCCATCATATGTGAAGGCAAGTCACTGGGGCACCTATAACATAGGAGGCCCAGTCACTGCGGCACACATTATGGAGGAAGACCAGTAAGTGGGAAACACAACACAGAGGAGGGATAGTCACTGGGTAACACATCACCTAGGAAACCCAGTAAATGAGGCACCCATCAGAGAGGAGGGTTAGTCAGTAGGGCATGCATTACATAGGAGGGCCAGTCGCTGAAGCACTCATCCCAGAGGAGGACCAGACATTGAGTCACCCATCCCAAAGAAGGGCCAGTCACTGAAGCACCCATGTTAAAAGAGGGCTACTCACCAGTGTACTAATTATGGAGAAGGGCCAGATATTGGGGAACCAATGACAAAGGAGGAACAATCACCTGAGCATCTACAATAGAGGAGGGTCAGTCACTGGGGCACCCATCACAGAGGAGTTAAACTCATGGGACTCACATTTAAAAAGAAGACAAGTCACTGGGGCACACATCATAGAAAAAGTACAGTTGCCATGGCACCCATCACAGAGGAGATTCAGGCACTGGGACAAACATCACAGAGGAGAGTCAGTCACTGGGGCAACAATGACAGAAGAGGTCTAGAAACTAAGGCACCCATCACAGAGGAGAGTCATTCACTGAGGAACCCATCCTGGAGGAGAATCAGTCACTGAGTCATCCATTAGAGTTAGACTAGTCACTGAGGCACCCATTCCAGAGAAGGGACAGTTACAGGGGCACCCATTAGGAGGAGAGTCAGACAATGGGAATGGGCACCAGTAACAAAGGAGGGCCAGTCACTGAGACGCCCACTCCAGAGGAGGGACAGTGACTGGGACAATGATCACAGCAGAGGGTCGGTCACCGGGGCACCCAAGACAAATGAGGCCCAGTCATTAGGGCACTCTCACAGAGGCCTGAGTGCTGGGACACACATCATAGAGGAGGGTCAGTCAATGGGGCACCCAAAAGAAGGAGAGTCAGTCTCTGGGGCACCAATTAAAGAGGAGAGTCATTCACAAGGGCAACCATTACAGGGGAAGCCTAGTCACAGGGCACCCATAACAGAGGAAGGCTAGATACTAGGGCACCCATTACAAAAGAGAGTCAGTTACTGGGGCACCCTTAGAGAGTAGAGCTAGTTACTGGGGCACCCATCACAGAAGAGATAAATTCACTGATACACACTTTATAGAGGAGGCCCAGCACTACAGCAGCTATCAAACAGGAGGGCCAGTCACTGGGACTCCATTATAGAGGAGGCCCTGGCACTGTGGCACCCATGACAGAGAAGAGTAGTCCCTGGTGCATCCATTATCGAAGAGGCCCAATTATTAGGACACCATCATAGTAGAGTGTTATTCATTGGGGCAGCAATCATAAGGAAGTCTAGTCACTGAGGCATCAATCACAGATGAGCACTTGATACAGGGGCTCCCATTTTGAAGGAAGATCAATGACTGTGACACCCATCATAGAGGAAAGCTAGTCACCTGGGTACCGATCACAGAGGAGACCGAGTCACTGAGGCATCTTCACAGAATAAGGCCAGTCAATGTGACACCCATCAGAGAGGAGGTCCAACCACTGGGAATCTGGTTAAAGAGAAGACAGTCACTGGAGCACTGATCACTGAGGTTTGCCATTTAATAAGGCACTGACCATAGAGGAGGGGCAGCCGCAAGGGCACCCATCACAGAAGAAGGCCAGTCACTTGGGCACTCATCACAGAGGATGACCAGTCACTGTGGCACCCATAACACAGGAGGCCAATCACTGGGGCACATATCATAGAGGCGGGTCAGTGATGAAGGCATCCCTCCCAGAGGGGAACTAGTCATAGGGATACCTATCACAGTGGAGAGCTAGTCACAATGACACCCATAACAAAGGAGGGTCTGTCACTGAGGCATGAATCACAGAGGAGGGTCAATCAATGGGAAAACCATCACAAAGGAGGGCTAGTCACTGGGATTTGAATCACTGAGGCATGCAATCTTTGAGAAACCCATCAAAGAGGAGGGCTAGTCACTAGGCACCCATTATGTAGGAGGGGCAGTCACTATGGCACCAATCATAGAGAAGGCCCAGTTCCTGGGGCACATAGAATGGAGGAGAGCTAGTAACTGGAGCACCAATTATGTTGGAAACCAAGTCACTGGAACAGTGATCACAGTTGAAAACTACATTAGGACACTCATCCCAGAGGAGGATTAGTCACTGGGGTATTATTCACAGAGGATGGCCAGTCACTGGAGCACCCATCACAGAGGGGAACAAGTCAATGTGGCTCTCATTATAGAAGAAACCTAGTCACAGGGCAGCTATCACAGAGGAAAGCCAGTCACGGGGACACCCATCACTCAGGAGAGTCATTCACTGGTGCAACGAATTTGGAGAAGGGCCAGTCAGTGTGGCACTAATCACAATGGAGGCCTAGTCATGGTGCAGCTTATGAAGGAGGTTCAGAAATGGGGGCACACATCACGGAAGAGGACTAGTCACAGGGGATCCTATTTTGAGGAGATACATTTAATAGGACGCATAACAGAAAAGGGTTATTCACTGGGGTACTGATCACAGAGGATGGCCAGTCATTGGGGCACCAATCACAGAGGAAATATAGTCAATGGTGCAGCCATTATGAAAGAAGACTAGTCATCATGAAACACTTCGCAAAAGAGGGTTAGTCATTAGGTAACCATCATATATGGCCAGTCATTGGGCTCCTAATCACAGAGGAAGCACAATCACTAGGGCACACAGAATGCAGGCCCAGTCACTAAGACATCCATCATGAGGAGGGCCAATCAGTGGCCACAAATTATTTAGGGGACCAAGTAAGTGGGACTCTCATTATGGAGGTTGCACAGTTAACGGAACACACATCATAAAGGAGGGCAAATAACTAGGGCCTCCATTATGGGGGAGGACCCATCACTGGGGCACCAATCATCTAGGAGGCCCAGTCACTGGTGCACCCACAATGGAGAAAGGCTAATCACACTAGTGCATCCATTATGTAGAAGACCCAGTCACTGGGGCAGCGATCACTGGAAATCTAGTCAATTTCCACTAGGGTATTTTTCACAAAAGAGGGACAGTCAATGCAGCACTCATCACAGAGGAGGGCCAATCAATGGGGCACCAATTACCGAGGAGGTTCAGTCACTGAGGCATCAATCACAAATGATAGCCAGTCACTGGGCCGCCATTACAGAGGAATGTCTTAGTGAGGCATTCGTCACAGAGGAGGGTCAGTCATTGAAGCATTCATCACAGAGAAGAGCCAGTCACTGGGCCACCCATTAGTAGGAAGCAGAGAAACTGTGGCTCCCATCATAGAGGAGGGCTAGTCACTTGAGAGCCTATCACAAAGGTAGACAGTCACAGAAGCACCTATCACAGAGGTAGATCATTCACAGGGGAACCTGTCACAGAGGATGGCTGGTCACTGGGACACTTATCACAGAGGAGGGTTAGTCACTGTGGCACCCATAACAGAGGAGGGCCGGTCATTGTGGCACCCATTATGGAGGAGTAACTATGACACCTAATACAAATGACAGCCAGTCATTGGGACACCCATCACAAATGAGTCAGTCACTGGAGCAACCATTGCAGAGGAGTGCTAGACACTAAGACATCCATTATGGATGAGGGTTTGTAAATGGGGAACCCATCACAGAGGAGACTCAGTCACTGAGTCACCTATCAGAAGGAAGGGCCAGTCACTGATGTGCCCATCACAGAAGAGGACCAGTCACTGGTGCCCCCTTCAGAAGAGGTGCCAAGCACCGGGGCACTGGTCACAGAGAATGGTCTGTCACTGAGGCACATCACAGCAGAGTACCAGTCACTGAGACAACCATCACAGCGAAGGACTAGTCACAAAGGCATCTATCACTGATGGGACACCGATCACAAAGGAATTTTAGTCCCTGGGGCACCATTATAGAGGAAGCCCAGTCACTTAAGCATCTATCACCAAGGAGGACTATTTGCTGGTGCACCCAATTGGAAAGAGGGAGAGTGACTGAAGTACAAATTGCAAATGAGGCTCAACCAATGGAGCACCTATTATGAAGAAGGCCCAATCACTGGGACACCCATCACAAAGAAGGTCAGTCATTGGAAAACCCATTATTGAGGAAGCCCAGAAAATGCAGCATCCATCACAGCAGACTAGTCACTGGGGATTATTTTGAAGGAGGCCCAATTACTAGGACACCCGTCACCACAAAGAGGTAGTCATGGGGACACCCATCATATATGAAGGTTTGTCACTGAGTACCAATCACAGAGAAGGCCTAGTCACTGAGACACCAAAAATGGAGGAATTCCAGTCACCAAGACACCGATCACAGAGGAGAAATAGTCACTGGAGCACTCTATGCAAATCAAGTCAGTCAGTGCAGCACCAATCACAGCACCAATCACTGGGAAACACACTATGGGAGACACCCAGTCACTGGAACACTCATCACAAAGGAGGGCCAGTCACAAGGCCCCATTATGGAGGAGGCCCAACAGAGGGATACCCATCACAGAGGAGGGCTAATCATTGCGTCAACAATTATAAAGGAAGACAATTCACTGGTGCACCAATCTCAGAGGAGGCCCTGTCATGATGGCACCAAGAACGAAGAGAGTCAGTCAATGGTGCACCCATTATGGAGAAGGTCCAGTCACTGGAACAACATACATACAGGAGGCCTAGTCACTGTGGCAACCATTATGGTAGAGAGTCAGTCTCTAGGACACCAATCACCAAAAAAATCCAGTCATGGGGACATCCATAATGGAAGAGGGCCATTTACTGGAACAACCATTATGGAGGAGGCCCAGGGACTAGGACACCAATCACAAATGAGGGACTGTCACTGGAGCACTCATGGAGGAGGATCTGTCATTTGCTGGCCCATAAAAAGGATGAGACAATTACTGCTGCACTCATCACAAAGGAGAGGTAGTCATTGAGTATTCATTATGAATGAGGGCTGGTCACATTATGAATGAGGACCCATCACAGAGGAGTCACAGTCACATTGGCACCCATCAAGTAGAATGAACAGTCACATAGACACTCATCACAATGAAGTGCCAGTTACTGGGACACCCATTAGAAGGAGGTACATTCACTGGGATAACCATCACAGAAGAGGTTCAGTCACTGGGACACCCATCATGGAGGAGGGCCAACCACTCTGACCCAAAACACAGAAGTTGCAGTCACTGGAGCACTCATAATAGAGGAAAGCCTGTCTCTGGAGCACTCATCATAGAGGTGGGTCATTCACTTGGGCACCCCTCACACAGAAGGGCTAGTCTCTGGAACATCCATTATAGAGAAGACTCATCCACTGAGTCATCTATTACAGAGAATAACAATTTGCTGGGGCTTCCAATATGGAGGAAGATCAGTCACTGCAAAAGACAATGAAGCACCTATTATGAAGGAGGCCTAATCACTGGGACATCCTTCACAGAGGAGGATCATCCACTGGAGTGCCCATTATGGAGGAGACCAGAGACTGGAACACCCATCACAGGGAAGGATAAGGCACTAGGGCATCCATTTTGGAGGATACCCAGTTAATAGAACATCCATCAAGGTGAAGGACTAGTCACCGGGGAATCCATCATATATGAAGCCAGTCTTTGGGGCACTCATCACAGAGGGAGCCATATCACTGCATCACCCAAAATGGAGTCAAGTCACCAAGACATCTATCACAGAATAAGGTTAATCATGGGGGCACCCATCAAATATGAAGTCCGGTCACTGGTCACAAATCAGAGAGGATGCACAGTCAGTGGGGTACTGATCACATAGTAGGGCCAGTCACTTGGGCATCCATCACAGAGGAGACCCAGTCAATGAAGCACCTATCATTGAGGATGCTCAATCACCAGACATGCATCACAAAAGAGGGTCAGTCCCTAGGGCACACACAGAGGAGTGCCAGGCACTGCAGCACATACTATAGAGGAGGGGCAGTCACTGGGGCATCTATCACAGAAGAGAGCCAGTCACTGGAACAGCCATCACAGAAGACAGCCAGGCACTGGGGCTCCCATCACAGAGGAGAATCAATAACTGAGGCACTTATCACAGTGGAGGGCCTGCCACAGGGGCTCAAATAACAGAAGAGGACCAGTCACTGTGGTACCCATTACAGAGGAGGGCTAGTCACAGAGGAACTAATCAGAGCAGACACATTCACTGTGATACACATGATAGAGGACAGGCAGTAACTGGGGCAACCATTGCAGAGGAGGTTTAGTCACTAGGTACCCATCACAGAGGAGAGCCATCACAGAATAGGACCACTCACTGGGGCACCCATCACAGAGGAAGACCAGGCACTGTACCACCCATCACAGAGGAGAAGGATTCACAGGGCTACCGTAATAGAGAAGGGCCTGTCAATGGAGCACCAATCACAGAAGCAGGCCAATCATGAGAACAGCTTTCACAGAAAATGGTTAGTTACAGGGACACCTATTATAGAGGAGGCTCAGTCACTGACTTATCTATCACAGAAGAGGCATATTCACTGAGGCACCCACTTTGGAGGAGGGCCAGTCACTGTGCCACGAATCATGAAGGAGCGCCAATCAATAGAACACCTATTATGGAGGAGACCCAATCACTGGGACATACTTCAAAGAGGAAGGTCAGTCCCTGGCGCACCCATTATGGAGGAAGTCCAGAAACTGTGGCACCCATCACAGATGAGGTCTAGTCACAGAAGCACCCATTTTCTAGGAGGCCCACTTATGATGACACACATCACAAAGGAGGGATACTAACTGGGGCACCCATCATACATGAGTGCTAGTCACTAGGGCACCAATCAAAGAGGAGCAGTCACTGTGGCACTTAAAATGGAGGAAGCCCACACATTGAGACACACATCATTAAGAAGGTTAGTCACTGGGGCACCCATCCTATATAAAGGCCAGTCACTGGTCACCAATCACAGAAGAATTATAGTCACTGGGTCAACAATCCCAGAGGTGGGCCAGTCACTTGGGAACCCATCACATAGTAGCATAAATCAGTGGGGCACCCATAACAGAGAAGTCTAGTCACTTCAGCACATATTGTAGAGGATGGACAGTCACTGGGGCACCAATCATTGAGGAGAGTCAGTCACTGGAACAGCCATCACAGAGGAGAGCCAGGTACAGGGGCATTCACCACAGAGGAATGCCAATCACTGGGGCACACATCACAGCACTGGCTCAGTCATTGTGGCACCTTACAGAGTAGGGCTAGTCAGTGGAGAGCCCATCACAGATAAGGCACATTCACTGAAGCACCTATCACAAAGGAGGGCCAGTCACTGAGGCACCCATCACAGCGAAGGGCTATTCACTTGGGCATCCATTAGTAGGAGGCCCCATCACTTGGGACAACCATTAAAAAGAGGGACTCTAGTCACTTGACTACCCATTACAGAGGAGACAATCACTGAAGTACCTATCACAGAGATGGGCCAGTCATTGAGATACCCATCACAGAGGAGGCCCAGTCACTCTGACATCCATTTGAAAGAGAACCAATCACCGGAGCACTGATAACAGAGAAACGGTCAGTCGCTGGGGTTGCCATCTAGAGGAGGCCCAGTCACTGTGGCACTCATCACAGAGATGGTCTTTTCACTGGGACACCAATCACAGGGGAGGCCCAGTAACTGGGAAACCAATTATGGAGAAGGCCAAGTCACAAGGACACCCATCATGAAAGAAGACCAGTAAGCCATACACACATTATCGAGAAGGTTCAGTAAGTGGAACACCCATCGCAGAACAGGGTTAGTCACTGGTGCAAACATTGTGGAGAATAATTAGTCATTCAGGTACAAGTCACAGTGGAGACCCAATCACAGGTGCACCCATTATGGTGGAGGCTGAACCACTTAGGCAGTGATCACAGAGAAGGACTTTTCCCTGGGGACTCACCACAGAGGAGGACTAGTCATTGGGCTCATCAAGCACAGAAGAGGGCCAGCAACTGGACCACCCATTATAAAGGAGGCCCAGTCACCAGGGCAACAATCAAGAGGAGAGCCATTCACTAGGGCACCCATCACAAAAGAGTACTGGGGAAAATATTATAGAGGAGGGCCAGTCAATATGGCACCTGTCTCAGAAGAAGACCCGTCACTGTGGCACATATCACAGAGGAAAGCCAGTCACTGGGGCACCTGTTGCAGAAAAGAGTCAGTCACTGAGGGACACATCACAGAGTAGAACTGGTCACAGATTCACTCATCACAGAGGAATGTGAGTCATTTGGACAACTATTAAGAATAAACTAAATCACTGAGTCTTGGATTATATAGGAAGGCTTGTCGCTGGGGTATCCATCACAGAGGAGACCTAATTACTGTGATACTATATACAGAGGAGGGCTAGTCAATGAGATACCCATCACAGAGGAGGCAGAGTCACTGAGGCATCAATCACAGAACAGTTACAGTCACTGTAGCACCCATCACAGAGGAGAGCCATTCATTGGGGCACCCATTAGGAGGAGGTCCAGCCACTGGGGCACCCATCACAGAGAATGGCTACTCTCTTGTGCACCCATCATATAGGAAAGTAGTCACTGAGGTACATGACAGAGGAGGGCCAATCACTGAGTCATCTATCACACAGGAGGCTCAGTCACTGGGATACTCATTAGAAGGGTTAATCACCAAGACATTGATCACAGAGGTGTGCTGCTTACTGGGCAATTGATCACAAAGGAGGCCTAGTGACTTAGGCACAAAACACAAAAGAAGACCAGTCACTGGGGCATCCATCATAGAGGACAATTAGTCACTAAGGCATGCATCACATAGGAGGACAAGTCTCTGGGGCTCTCATAATGGAGGAGGGCTAGTAACTGTGGTACACATCACATAAAAGAGCCAATAACAGGAGCCCACATTGTGGAGGAAGTTCAAACATGGGCATACCCATCACAGAGGAGGTCTAGTCACTGGGACATCCATCAAAGAGGAAGGCAAGTCAATGAGACACCCATTTGGAAGGAGGGCCAGTAACTGATGCACCCATCACAGATGTGGGCTAGTTACTGGGCCACCCATTATGGAGAAGGTGCAGTCACTGGGACTCCCATTGTAAAGGAGGGTCAGTCATTTGGGCATCCATTATGGAGGAGTGACTATCACTGGGACACCCATCACAGAAGTGAGTCAGTCACTGAGACATCCTTCACAAAGAAAAGCCTGTCACTGAGGCAACCATCACAGAAGAGTCAGTCATTGGGGCCACCATCACAGAAGAGGTCAGTGACTGGGACACTTATCACAATAAAGGACCAGTCTTTTGGGTACCCATCACATATGTGGGCCAGCTATAAGAACACTAATTACAAGGATAAGCAGTCAATGGCTCTCCAATCACAGAGTAGGTTCAGTCAATGAGGCACACACACACACAAAAAGACACAAAAAACAAAAAACAAAACAGTTGGAACAGTCACTAAAGCACTCATCACAGAGGAGGGCCAATCACAGGGACTACCATCACAGAAGAGGGCCAATCACTGGGGCACCAAATACAGAGAAGGGTCAGTCACTTGGACAGCCATCACAGAGGAGGATCAGTCATCAGACCACATAACAGAGGCAGACCAGTCATTGGAGAACATGTCACAGAGGCTGGCCAGTCACAAGGGCGCACTTCAAAGGAGGCCTAGTCACTATACAACCATCACAGAGAAGAACTACACTTTTAGTCACACATAACAAAGTCACTGGGCACCCATTATGGAGGAGGGCAAGTGACTGAGACAACCATCACAGAAGAGGGCCATTCACTAGGTCACCCATCATTGAGGAGGGACACCCAATGTGAAACCTATCCAAATGGTGGTCTTTTCACTGGGGCAACAATTATGGAAAGGCCCACTTACTGGGAAACCCTTCATAGGTAGGGGCTAGTCACTGGGACCCCCATTATGAAGGATTGCCAGTCACTGGGGTTTGAATCACTGAGTCACAGTCACTGGGCTACTCATAATGGAGGAGGGCTACTCACCTGGACACCCATTACGCAGGAGGCACAGTCACTGGAACAACGATTACAGAGGAAAGCTAATCAGTGGGGCAAACATCACAGAGGAGGATCAGTCACTAGGACATTTTTCACAAAGGAGAGCCATTCATTGAGGCTTCCACAACAGTGGAGGAGCAGTCAAAAGGTACACAGCACAGGGAAGGGCTAGTCACTGGTTCCTGCATCGCAGAAGAGGGTTTATCACTGTGGCACACTTCACAAAGAAGGACTAGTCATTTGGACACTAATGCTGGAGGAGGGTCAATCAATGGGGCACCCATCAAAGAGGTGGACCAGTTATTATGTCAGCAAACACTGAAGAGAGTCAGTCACCTGAGCAACCTTCACATGGATGGCCAGTCATTATGGCACCCATTATAAGAGGATGGACAGTCACTAGGGCACCCATAGTAGAGACAGAGTCGGGACAAGCATTACAGAGGTGGGCAAGTCATGGTGGCACACATCACAGTTGAGGGCAAGTCACTGAAAGACCCAACATAGAGGAAGTTTAGTCACGATGACACACATAACAGAGGAGGGCCAGTCACTAGGACATCTATTATGGAGGAGGTCCAGGCATTGGGATAACCTTTGCAGAGGGCTAGTCACTGGGGCAACCATTATGGTGGAGGGTCAGTCACTAGAACAGCCATCAAAGAAGAGGGCCAGTCACAGGGGAACCCATCATAGAAGCAGGCCAGTCATGAGGGCACCCCTCATAGAGGAGTTCTAGTTACTGGGACACACATCACAGAGGAGGGTCAGTAATGTTCCACTGAAAACAGAGAAGGGTCAGAAACAGTGTCAACCAATTCTCAGGAGGGCCAGTCACTGGGACCCCAATCATGAAGGAGGTACTAACAATGGAGCACCTATTATGGAGGAGGCCCAATCCCTGGGATACCCATCACAGAGTAGAGCCAGTCACTGAGGCACCAATTCTGAAGGAGGCCCAGTTACTAGAAGAGGGCTTGCCACTGGGGCACTTGTCCCTGATGATGGCCGGTCATTGGGCCGCCAATCTAAGAAAAGTACCAGTCACTAACACACTCTTTACAGAGGAGGCCCGATCACCATGAGAGCCATCACAGAGGACTGCTAGTATTGAGGCATCCATCATACATGAAGGCCTGTCACTGGGGCACTTATCATAGAGGGGAGCCAGTCACTGGGGCACTAATCACAGAGGAAGCTGTCACTGGAGCACACATCACAGAGGAAAGCCAGTCACTTAGGCACACACCACAGATGAGGATCAGTCACACTGACAAAGATCAGAGAAGAGGGCCAGTCACTGGAGCATCCATCTCAAAGGAGGGCCAGTCACTGGTGTGCCCGTCTCAAAGGAGAGCCAATCACTGGGGAACCCATCACAGAGGAGGGACAGTCACCGGGCACACATTATACTGAAGGGTCAGTCAGTGGAACAACCATTCTAGAGGAGAGTCAATGGGGCATCCATGACTAATGAGGGCCAGTCAATGGGACACCCATTACACCCATTACAAAGGAAAAATTGTTATTGGGGCACCCATTTAGAGGAGGCCCTGTTGCTTAGTCGGTCATTTCAGAGGAGGGGTATTCACCAGGGCAATCATAATGGAAGAGTGCTAGTAACTTGGGTACAAATCCCTGAGGAGGTCTAGTCACTCTGTCACCCATAATGAAGGAAGGGTAATCAATGGGCACCCATTATTTAGGAGACACAGTCACTGGGGCAGCATTTACAGAGGAAAGCTATTCAGTGGTACAGTCATCATAGAAGATGATCAATCACTGAGGCATTTTTCACAAAGGAGGGCCTGTGACTGGGGCACCCAACATAGAGGAGGGCTAGTCACTGGGGCACTCATTATAGAGAAGGCATAGTCATTGGGGCATCTATCACTGAGGAGAGCAAGTCCCTGGGATACCTATCACAGAGGACAGCCAGTCAATGGGGCACCCATCACAGAGGAGGGCTAGTCACTGGGACACCAATTATGGAGGAGGTCTGGTTATTGAAATATCCATGACAGAGGAGGGCTAGTCACTGGAGCAACTAATTTGGAGGGCCATTCACTGGGATACCAATCATAGAGGAGGCCTAGTTTTTGGAGCATCTATTACAGAGGAGGACCAGTCACTGGGACACCCATCACAGAATAGGACTCATCTCTTGGACACTCACAATGGAGGAGGCTCATTATGGAGGAGGCCAAGACACTGGGGCACACGTCACAGAGGAAGGCTAATTACTGTGGAACCCATTTTGGAGGAGGCCCAGTTACTAGGCCACTTGTCACAGAACAGGGCCAGTCATTGTGTCACTAATCACAGAGGAGGCCCTGTCTTGTGGAACCCATCATGAAGAAGGCTTATTCATATTGACACCCATCAAAGAGAAAAGGCTAGTCACTATGGCACCCATCATATATCAAAGTAAGTCACTAGGGCAGCATACACAGAGGAGGCACAGCACTGGGGCACACATTATGGAGGAGGCCCAGCAACTGAGACACCAATCTAAAAGGAGGGCTGGCTTCTGAGGAACCCTTTATAGAGAAAGTCTAGTAAGTAGGACACCCATCACAGAGGAGGGCTAGTCACTGGGGAAACCATTATAACAGAGGATCAGTTGCTGGGGCACCAATGACAGAGGAGGTCTAGTCATTGGGGGAACACATCACAGAGGAAGTCCAATCACTGGGGTCCCCATCACAGAGGATAGGTGGTCACTGAAGCACCCATCACAGAGGACCAGTCTCTGGGGCACTCAGCACAGGGAAGGGTTAGTTTCTGAGGCACTCCTCACAGAGAAAAAACAGTAACTGGGCACCCATCAAGGAGGAGGGTCAATCACTGGTCACCCTTAAATAGGGAGTGCCAGTCACTAGGGCACCCAACACAGAAGAGGGCAAGCCCCTGGGACTCCCATTTTGTAAGAAGGTCAGTCAATAGTAAAGCAACAAAGAGGTTGGCTAGTCATTGGGGCACCCATTATGGAGAAGGTCCAGCCACTGAAAATAATATTGCAGAGGAAAACCTGTCAGTGGGGCACCCATTATGAAGGAGGACCAGACACTAGGCTATCCATCACAGAGGAATGTTAATCACTGAAGAACAGATCACAGAATAGAGTCAGTCACTGGGACACCCTTCATTAAGGAGGGTCAGTCACTGAGGCATCTCTCACAGAGGAAAGTCAGTCACTTTGGCACTCATCAGAGAAGAGGGCAAGTCACTAGGACAGCCATCAAAGAAGAGGGTCAGTCACTAGGGGAACCATCACAGTGGAGGGCCAGTAACTGTCACACCCATCACAGAGAAGGTGCAATCACTGGACACCCATCACAGAGGAAGGCCAATCACTAGGGCACCAGTCACAGAGGTGAACTTGTCACAAGGTCACCCCTCAAAAATGGAAGCTAGTAACTAGGATGCCCATGAGAGAGGAGAGCAATTCACTGTGTCAGCCTGAACAGTAGAGGGTCAGACAATGGGGTGCCGATTATGGAGGCAACCAGAACCTATCACTGAGGAGGGCCAGACACTGGTACACGCATCACAAAGGGAATTATTTACTGGGGCACCAATTATGGAAGAGGCACAGATTCTGGCACACACATTATAGAGGAGAGCTAGTCACTGTGGAACTAATTATGGAAGAGGGTCTGTCACAGGAGTACCTGTAATAAGAGGGCAAGTCACTGAGGCATTTATTATATAGGAGACTCTGGGGCAGCAATCAGAGAGGAAATTTAGTCACTAAGGCACTCATCACTGAGACGTATTTCACTGAGTTGACTGGGGCAGTTTTCCCAAAAGAGGGTGAGTCTCTGGGGCACCCATCACAAAGGTCTGGTCACTGGAGCACCCAGCATAGAGCATGCCTAGTCAATGGAAAACCTATCACAGAGGAGAGTCAGTCACTGGGTCAGCCATCACAGAAAAGGGTAATTCAATGGACACCAATCACAGAGGATGGCCAGTCACTGGGGTACCAATCCAAGGGTAGAAACAATCACTGGGGTAATCAACACAGAACAGGGCACATCATTGTGCACCCATCACAGTGGAGGACCAGAAACAGAGGCATGCACAACACAGAAGGGCTATTCACTGGGACATCCATCACAGAGGGCTTGTCACTGTGGCACTCATCACAGATAAGGGTCCGTTTCTGGGGAATCCATTATGGGAGAGGGCCAGTAACTGGGATAATCATCGAAGAGAAGGGCAGGAACTGAGACACTCATCACTGAATAGGGCCAGTCATGGGACATTCTTCATAAAGGAAGGCTTATCACTGGGTTACCCGTTATTAAGTAGGCCCAGTTACTGGGATAACCACCAAAGTGGAGGGCCAGTCACAAGGGCACCCATTATAGTGGAGGGTCAGTCACTGGGGCAACAATCACTGAGGAGGTCCAATCACTAGGGCACCCATCACAGAGAAGGGATACTCACTGGAGCATAAATTTTGAGGAGTAACTGTTAGTAGTATATCCATCACAGAAGAGGGCTAGTCACTGGAGCACACATTATGGAGGAGGCCCAGTAACTGGGACATCCATACAAAAAGGAGAACCAGTCATTAGGCACCTGTTATGCTGTAAGCCCAGTAAGTAGGACACTCAGCACAGATGAGGGCTAGTTATTGAGGCAACCATTTTGACATAGGGCCAGTCACTGGGGCACCAATCATAGAAGAGGCCCAGTTACAGTGGCACTGATCACATAGAAGTTACTGTCACTGGGGCACCCATCACAGAGGAGGACCAGGCACTGTGACTCCCATCACAGAAGAGAGCCAGTAACCAGGGCACCCATGAGAGGAGAGCCAGTCACGTGGGAAATCATCACAGAAGACAGACAGTCACTGGGGCACATATTACAGAGGAGGGCCAGTCACTTGGAAAGCCATCACAGAAGGAGGCTACTCACGTGGCACCAATCCTAGAGGAGAACCATCACTGGACAAGCATCACAGAGTAAGACAGGCACTGAGGCACACATCACAGAGGAGGGTCAATCATTGAGGACTCATCACAGAGGAAGGGCAGTCACTGGGGCAACAAGTACAAAAAGAACAGTCAATGGGCACCCACCACAGAGGAAATCAGTCACTGGAATAACATCACAATGGAAGGCCAATCACTGGGACAATTATAAGAGAGGACACCAGACACCGGGGTACCCATAAAAAATGAGGGCCAGTAACTAGGGTATGGAATACAGAGAGGAGTAAGTCACTGAAAAAACCAATCACATAGGAGAGTCAGTAAATGAGGCAACCATGTTGGAGAAGGGACAAGCACTGAGCCTCCCATCAAAGAAGAGAGTCGTTCACTGGGGCACCCATCACAGGGGGTCCAGTAACTGAGGAACACATCACAGAGAGAGCCCAACACTGCAAAACCCGTCACAGAGGAAAGTTTTTTGCGAAGGAACCCATGTTAGAGGAGGGAAAGTCATTGCGAACCTAACAAAGAGGATAGCCATTCACTGGTGCACACATGACAGAGGAGAGTCAGTCACTGGGTAACTCATGACAGAGGAAAGCCAGTAACGGGTTCCCAATATGAAGAAATGCCATTCACTGGGGCACTGATCACAAAGGAAGGCTTGCGAATGGGCCACCCATCACATAGAAGGGACATTCACTGGAGCCATCACAGAGGACAGCTAGTCACTGAGGCACCCATTACAGAGGACAGCCAGTAACTGGGGAACCCATTATGAGGAAGGGCTAAACTCTTGGGCAACCATCACAAAGGAGGACTAGTTTTTGGGGTACCCATCTCAGAGGAGGGCATGTCACTGGTGCACATATTATAGAGGAAGAACGGTCACTTCGACACCCATCACAGATGTGGGCTACTCACTGGTGTACACATTATGAAGGAGGCCTAGTCACTGGAACTTTCATCTCAAGGGAGGTCCAATCACTTGGGTACCCATTATGAAAGAGAGCCAATCACTTGTACACCCATCACAGAAGCAGGCTATCAATTGGGAACACAGCACAGAAGAGCGACATTCACTAAAACACCCATCACATAGGAGGGCTAGTCACTTTGTCACTCAATTAGGAGGAAATCCAGTCACTGAGGCACATATCAAAGAGAAAGACCAGTCAATGGAGAAACCATCACAGAAGAAGGCTAGTTGCTGAGGCATACATTGCAGAGGAGCAAAAGTCACTGTAGCACTCAAAGGGGAGGGCCAGACACTGGGACACCAATCACAGAGAAGAACCAGTCATTGTGGAACCCCTCACAGATAAGACCTAGTCACTGGGGCATCATCACAGAGGAGAGTCAGAAACTGGGTCACACATAACAGAAGAAGGCCAGTCACTGGAGCACCCATCCAGAGGAGGAACAGTAACTGGGGAATGCATCATAAAGGAGAATTAGTCACTGAGCTATTTTTTCACAGAAGAGGGCCAGTCACTGGGTCACACATCACAGAGAAGGACTAGTCAATGGGGGACTCATTATACAGGAGTCTCAGTCACTGGGGCATCTCTCAAAGAGGAGAACCAGTAACTGTGA
Organism: Cephalopachus bancanus; assembly: GCA_027257055.1. NCBI lineage: Eukaryota > Metazoa > Chordata > Mammalia > Primates > Tarsiidae > Cephalopachus > Cephalopachus bancanus. The sequence continues at coordinate 16,306 of JAPVLO010001766.1, read as the reverse complement.
CACACATCACAGAGGAGGGACAGCCATTGCAGTGCCCATCACAGAGGAGGGCTAGTCATTGGGACACCGATTATGGAGGAGGCCCTGTTACTGGAAATCCCACCACAGAGGACTGGTCACTGGAGCCTCCAATTAGGAGTAAGGCCAGTAATTGGGGAACCAATCACAGAGAAGTCCCAGTCAATAGATCACCTATTATGGAGGATGCCCAATCATTGGGACACCCACCACAGAAGAGGATCAGTCAATTGGGCACCTTTTATAAAGGAGGCAGAGAAATTGGGCCAACCATCACAGAGGAGGGCTACTCATTGGCACACCTATTTTGGAGGAGGCCCAATTCTCCAGTACACCCCCTGATCAGCCATTTCCCTGTCTCCAGACTCCCATTTCTAACTGCCTTACCTTCTTAAGACACAACAATATTGAAATTAGGCTATTAGTACATTACAATGCCCTCCAGTTGTTCAAGTAAAAGGGAATCACATGCCTCTTGCATTCACTCAAAAGCTAGAAATAATTAAGTTTAGTGAGGAAAGTGTATGAAAAGGTGAGATAAACAAAAACTTAGGCCTTTGTGCCACATATTATCCAAACTGTGAATGCAAGGAAAAGTCTTGAAGAAAATTAAAAGTGTTACTCCAGTAAACACAAAAATTAAAACAAAACAAAACAATCTTACTGAAGCTATAGAGAAATTGTTAGCACTCTAGGTGAAAAATCAAAATATTCCCTTTAGGCAAAGTCTAAGCCAGAGAAAGACCATAACCCCCTCCAGTTCTCTGAAGACTGAGAGAGGTGAGGAAGTTGCAGAAGGAAAATTTGCAGATAGAAGAAGTTGGTTTATGATGTTGAGACAAATAAGTTGTCTCCATAGCTTGAAAGTCCAAGGTGAAGCAACAAGTGCTAGTGTAGAAGTTGCAGCAAGTTATCTTTAAAAATATATCTAAGGTCTATAGCTAGAGAAAGGAAATCAACACCTTTAAAGCTTCTCTTCAGAAAAAAAAGCCTGGGGATCAGGGGGCTGACTTCTGGGCAAGATAGTGATAGAACAGGTTGGAATGTGAGAGTCTCTGCAAAAGCGAGTATCCATAAAGCCTCCTCCATGTGAGTGGGTGTGTGCTGGTGGGTGAGTGAAAGTCTGCCTGAGGGAAGCTTTCGGTTCATGCATCCAGGGTTTGCCTCTGGAGATAGCTGCAATCCACCACTGTCCTGAGATGGGATACCTGGGTGTTCAGGAACATCTGCCACTCCAGAAGCTCTCTTGAGGAGACAGCAGAGAACAGCTACTCCTCACCACCTGGCACCCGGCCCATGCCCTCACCTGTAGCAGCAGACCAGGCATGAGCAAGACGAATTATGGAGAAGGCAGGTCATGGAAATCTGGTAGAAAGCTCCAGTGCCAGTGATGAGACTACCAAAAGGTGCTATCTTCTCAGTCCCAAGTATGAGCGGAGACCTGCATTGCCCCATGCACCTCCACCCAGCCTCCATCTTGGGACTTTACAATGAAAACTACAAAAAGAAATGAAAGATGAAACAAACAATTGGAAAAATATTCTATGCTCATGGAATGGAAGAATCAACATTGTTAAGATGTCCATCCTACCCAAGGCAACATATAGATTTAATTCAATATCCACTAATTTACCATCAGCATTCTTCTCAGACCTAGAGATGACAATACAGAAATTCATACGGAAATATAACCATAAATAGCCAAAATAATTCTTAGTAAAAAGAAAAATGAACAAAAAACAAAGCAGGAGGCATCACACTCTCAGACATTAGGCTTTATTATCAAGCTACAACAGCTAAACAACCTGATATTGATACAAGAACAGACATTTAGACCAGTGGAACAGGATAGAGATTACAGAAGCAAAACCTCAATTTCTCAACGAACTCATTGTCGCCAAGGCCTCCATCATCAATCGCTGGAGACAGGAGAACCTATTCAGTAAATAGTACTGGGAAAACAGACTGACCACAGGCAGAAGATCAAAACAAGACCCCTACCTGTCACCATACACAAAATTCAACTCTAAATGAATAAAAGACCTAAACATGAAACTTCAAACTATAAGAACCTTAAAAAATGCAGGATACACTCTTATGGAAACTAGAATTGGCAACCAATTTCTGATCAAACTCCAAAGTGCTTATAACATAAGACATGAGATTTACAAGTGGGACCTCATCAAACTGACAAGCTTTTGCAAAGTCAAAGAAACATTCAAGAGAGCAGGGAGACACCCCACAGACTGGGTGAAAAAAATATTTGTAATCTGTATATCTGACAAAGGCTTAACATCTTGGATCTACAAGGAACTAAATATGCTGAAAATAAAAACACAACAACCACATTACAAAGTGAGCAAAAGGTATAAATAGTTCTCAAAAGAAGACATAGGAGAAACCCAGAGATACATAAAAATGCTCAGCCTCACCATTCATCAAAGAAATGCAAATTAATACCACACTGAGATACCACTTAACTCTAGCCATTATCAATAACTCAAAAAACAACAGATGCTGGAGAGGATGCAGCGAAAAGGGAACACTTCTACATTGTTGGTGGGAGGGCAAACTAGTACAAACTTAATGGAAAACAGTGAATCCTAAAAGATATAAAAACATGGTGAATCCTAAAAGATCGAAAAACTGTCCTTCCATATGATCCCTGACAATCAGAAAAACTCAAGTCACTCTATGAAAAAGACACCTGCAAACGCAAGTTTATCGCAGCATTATTCACAATAGCAAAAACATGGAACCAACCATGCTGCCCGTTGAAGAAGGACTGGATTAAAAAAAAATTGTGATTCATATACATGATGGAATATTATGCTGCCATTAATAAGGAAAAAATTATGAACCTCACAGCAACCTGGATGAACTTAGAGGATATAATACTGTGTTATCTATCACAGAAGCAAAGAACTAAGTATCACATAACTCATAAGCAGACCTTGAACAACTATCATAACACTATAAGAAAGATTAGATTTATAGTAAAGTTTGAAGTCTGGTAATATGATACCACCTGCTTTGAAAGCTACAATCATCAAAACAGCTTGGTATTGGTACAGGAACAGGCGTATAGATCAATGGAATAGAATTGGGATTCCAGAAGCAAAACCTCAATTTCTCAACCAACTCATCTTCAACAAAGCCCCCACCACCTACCACTGGCGAGAGGAGAACCTATTCAGTAAATGGTGATAGGAAAACTGGCTGACCACGTGCAGAAGATTGAAACAGGACCCCTATCTACCCCCATGCACAAAGGTTAACTCTATATGGATCAGAGACCTAAATGTAAAACCTCAAACCATAAGAACCTTAGAAAATGAAGGAAATACCCTCATGGAAATTGGAACTGGCATCCAGTTCCTGAACAAAACCCAAAACCCACAGGTCATAAGAGAGAAGATAGACAAGTAGGACCTTATTAAACTGACAAGCTTCTGCAAAGCCAAAGAAACCATCAAGAGAGCAGGGAGACAGCCTACAGACTGGGAAAAAGTACTTGCCAACTCCAGGTCTGACAAAGGCTTAACATCCTGGATCTACAAGGAACTCAAACATGCTGAAAAGAAAAAAACAAACAACCCCATTATAAAATGGGCAAAAGATATGAACAGAAATTTCACAAAAGAAGACATCCAAGCAGCCAACAAACACATGAAGAAATGCTCAACCTCACTAATCATCAGGGAGATGCAAATCAAAACCACACTGAGATACCACCTAACTCTAGTCAGAATGGCAATTATCAACAACTCAAAAAATAACAGCTGCGGGAGAGGGTGTGGTGAAAAGGGAACACTTCTACACTGTTGGTGGGAGTGTAAACTACTGCAACCTCTGTGGAAAGCACTGTGGTGATTCCTAAAAACTCTGAAAATCTACCCTCAATATGACCCCATAATCTCCCTACTGGGAATATACCCTGAAGACCTCAAATCACTCTATAAAAAAGATACCTGCACACGTATGTTTATCGTGGCATTGTTCACAATAGCAGGAACCTGGAAACAACCATGCTGCCCATCAAAAGAGGACTGGATTTAAAAAATGTGGTACATATACACGATGGAATACTACGCAGCCATAAAAAAGAACAAAATCATGAATTTTGCAGCAACCTGGATGGAATTGGAGGTCACTATAATACTGAGTGACCTCTCACAGAAACAAATATCCGAGTATCACATGCTCTCACTCATATAATGTACCTTGAACATGCAATGTAATACTATAAGAAAATGACTGATGGTACTGGGAAACTATGGGGGGGAGGGGCATGATATTAACAGTCACAAATATCTGTCTGGGGATGGGGAAACACCTCTTATCAACAGGGTGCCTGAATGAACATAACTGTACACATAACCCTTAACTGTACCCCACAAAATCATAATAAAAAATATTGATTAAAATAAAAAAAAGAAAGAGATTAGCAGTAGTGGTTAACTGCCAGGGGAGGGCAAGGCAGAACTGGCAATAGTGGGAAATTGCCAGGGGAGGGGGTGCACAGTTTATCAACAAGTGTGTCTGCATAATGAACGTTTGTATATTTAATCCTGAATTGTACCCCATATATATAAAATTTAAAAAGAAAAAAAAAGCCTGAAGAGGCTTACTTTTCATTAAAAAAAAGATTTATTTCAAAACGCTACTGCTCATTGACAATGCCCCTAGTCACTCAAAAGCTCAGACGGAGATGTTCAGGAAGTTAACAAAATTGTTTCCATGCCTGCTAACACAACATTCATTCTTCAGCACAAGGATCAAGAAGTAATTTCAACTTTGAAATTTCAATATTAAAGACATATATTTCATAAGGTTATGGATGTCACAGATAATGATTCTTCTGATGAATCTAGACAAAGTAAATTAAAAAACCTTCTGGAAAAAAATTATCATTCTAGATGCCATTAAGAACATTTGTGATTCTTGAGAGGAGATAAAAATATCAACATTCACAGAAAGAATCTGATTCCAAACCTCATAGATGACTTTGAGGAGAACAATTCTTCAGTGGAGGAAGTAATGGGAGATCTAGCGGAAAAAGTAAAAGAAATAAAATTAGAAGCATAGCCTGAATATGTGACAAAATTGCTAAATTCTCATAATCAAATTTAAATGACTAAAGAACTGCTTCTTAAGAATGAACAAAGAAAGTGGCTTTTTGAGATGGAATCTATTTCTAGTGAAGTTGCTGTAAATACTACTTGTAAGGTAAATGAAACCAAACCAGGCAAAACGGCAACAAAGGAGCCAAGAAAAATTTATTAGCGCAATCCCGGGTGAAGTTCACCGGTCCATGTAGCTGTGGGCCAGAGAAGTCGCCCCCAGCAAGATGGGCGACAGGTTTATAAAGGGCACACTGAGAAAGCTGTGAGGGATTGGGGAGAGCAATCACTGGTTGGGACAGCTGTAATATCTGCTGGCAATTGGCTGAACAGCGTTGACAAAGTCACTATAACAGGTACTGGCTGGCTTTGTGGCTGGAGTCTTAGCTCCGGTCACTCACTTTTGCTGGCTCACTTTTGCCCATTGTTCTCCTGGTCTGGGTTGGAGCCATCTTGTTGAGGCCCACCCCAACCCCTGGTACCTCCAGCCTTACACTGCTGAAACAAATAATTTATAATGTGGCATAAATTTAGTTGATAAACCAGTGGCAGCTTTGAAGAGAACTGGCTCTAATTTTGAAAGTTCTGCTGTGGGTAAAATGCTATAAAACAGCATTGCATACTATAAAGAATTATCTTCTGAAAGGACAAATCAATAATGTGGCAAAATTTATTGTTGTTTCATTTGAAGACATTAGGTAGCCATCTTAGCCTTTGGCACTTAGTACTGTGATCAGGCAGCAGCCATAAACAATGAGTTGTGACCCTCCCCCAGCAAAATGATTAAGGTTCTCTCAAGGTTCAGATGATTGTTGGCATTTCAGTAAATGTTTCTTTAAAATAAGGCATGCACAGAGACTTCTGGCAAGATGGCAACAGGGTAGTTTCATCTGTGAGACCTTCTGTGAAAGAGAATACCCATAAAGACTCTTGCTCTCCCTCAGGGGCTGTGGCTGTCATCATTGCTGGCTGGATCTTCACACACTGCTTGGCCACCACATCAACTGCACCCACCACTACCGCCACCGCCATCGCCTGCCACTACCTGAAGTGACTCTTGGACTTGTGAAGCCTCCCCCCAAAACACCTCACTACTAAAACCGCAGCCACTGCTGCCATTACCATGCCCCATCACTCACCCGGAGCCAAGCTCACGGGGCTCCTCCCATGCACCACTGATGTGGTGGCTGCCACCACTGCTACTGTTGCCTGTTCCCTCCCACCCTGTGTGGCCTGTGACTTCCACCCAGTCACCAGAGAAGCCCAGTGCTAAGCTGGTCTGCATTGTCCAGCAGTCTCAGACTGCATCAGAAAAAGAGATCAGCTGAAGCAGTGAGGCAAGCTCCACCCACGTTGGCCCATCTCCCAGCTTGGGAGACAAGGTAACAACATCAGAATGGGAGGAATAGAGAAGCCCCTCCCCCATGTTAGACAGAACAGGCCATATCTGAGTAGAACATTTGGCAGTCACCCCAGATATGAACCACTCTCCACAGCAGGCCAGGTGCAAATGGCCCTATCTGTGAACAACTCTATCAGGCTGCAATGACAGCTAGAAATCAGAGCTGAAAGGAAATTAAACTTAAAGGAAAAGTCTCAGAATATGCTTGGTTCCCTTGTTTTAATTTTTTTTATTCTTTGACCCATTTTCCCCCGTTTTCTCTCTCTTCTTACTGTTATCAATAACGTTTTCATACTTGCTGTTAGTTTACTGACTTTATTCTATTCTACTTTATATTTTTCCTTTAGACCGCAAGTTTGTATAGGTGAAAAGTACACCAGTAAGGAGGTTGGTTACTTTGTAAGTCTGTTTGAGTTTATGTTTTAGTTCTGTCGTAAGTTTGCTCATTTGTTTGTTGTTATTGTTTTTTTACTTGTATCTGTCATTGTGTTTCTTTTCATTTGTTAGCAAAAAAACAGCAGCAAGGGACACACAGAGACTCAAAGGATAGAAAATGAGTTTCCAGACAAATGGATTGCAAAAGAAGACAGGATCTTCTTATCCTAATATCAGACAAAGCAATCTTTAAGCTATCAAAAATTTTAAAAAGATACAAAAAGACATTACATAATGATAAAATGTTCAAATCATCAACAAGAAATATCCATCCTAAACATACATGAACCCAACACAAGAGCACCAGCTTTTGTAAAGCAACTACTAAATAAACTAAAAAAAAGACATTGATTCTAACACTATTATAGCAGGGGACTTAAATAGCCCACTGACAGTCCTAGATAGATCTTTGAGGCAAAAAATCAACAAGGAGATCCACAACCTAAACGTGACACTTAATCAAATGGACTTAGTGGATACCTACAGATTGTTCCACCTGACAACCACAAAATATACATTCTACTCATCACCACATGAAATATACTCCATGATCAATCACATTCTTGGCCATAAATCAAACATAAATAAATTCCAAAAGGTTTAAATCATGCCATGCAAATTCTCAGACCAGAGTAGAATAAAAATTAATATCAAAACCAACAACATTTCCCTAAAGCGCACAAAGACATGGACACTAAACAGCATGATGCTGAACAGTGACTGGGTCAACACTGAAATCAAAGAAGATACTGAAATATTTCTGGAATCAAATGAAAATGAAGAAACATCTTACCAAACTTCTGGGATGCCATGAAATCAGTGTTAAGAGGGCAATTTATATCTCTATGAGTACACATCAAGAAAATGAAAAGATTACAAGTGGAGAGCCTAACAAATCACCTAAGGAAGCTAGAAAGAGAAGATCACCAAAACACCAATTTTAGCAGAAGAATCCAAATCACAAAAATAAGAGCCCAAATATGGGACATAGAGGACAAAACAAAAATCTGGTTCTTTGAAAGAATTAACAATATTAATGGGCCCCTATCCAGAATGACCAAGAAAAAGAGAGAAAGAGCCCAGATAAACACAGTCAGAAATGCAAAATATCAAATCACAACTGAGCCTATAAAAATAGAAAAGATTATCAGAGGTTACTATGTAAATTTATATGGAAACAAACTTGATAACCTAGATGAAATGTAGGACTTTCTGACATCACAAAACATCCCCAGGTTAAAACAATAAGACATTGAGACACTAAATAGACCAATAACAACCCAGGAAATTGATTGTGTCATATGAAAACTACCTATAAAAATAACCCTGGACCAGATGGCTTCCCAGCAGAATTCTACAAAACATACAAGGAGGAACTGATACCAATCCTATTGAAAGTATTCCAGGTGATTGAGAAAGATGGAACCCTCCCCAAATCATTTTATGAAGCTCACATCACTTTGATACCCAAGCCAGGAAAAGACCCAACAAAGAAAGAGAACTACAGGTCAATATCTTTGATAAACATAGATGCTAAAATTCTCTACAAGATCCTAGCAAACTGGATTCATCCACACATCTCAAAAATCATGTATCATGATCAAGTAGGCTTCAACCCTGGGATCTAAGGCTGGTTTTACATTCAAAAGACCATAAACATAATTAAATATATCAACTGATATAAATCCAAAAGCCACATGATCTTCTCATTACATGCAGAAAGAACTTTTAATAAAATCCAGCATTGCTTCTTGATAAAAGTCCTCAAAAACCAAGTATAGAAGAAACACGCCTCAAAATAATAAGTGACATCTATGACAAACCCACAGCTAACATATGGCTAAATGGCCAGAAACTAGAATCAATTCCCCTGAAAACTAGAACAAGATAAGCCTGCCCACTGCCACTCCTCTTGTTCAATATTGTGTTGGAATCCTAGCTCAGGCAATTAGACAAGAGAAGAAAATCAGGTGTATCCAAATAGAAAAAGAGGAAGTCAAGTTATCCCTCTTTCCTGATGATATGGTCCCATATCTTGAAAATCCAAGAGAATCTGTCAAAAACCTGCATTCACTTCAGGACTTCAAGGAAAGTCCTTCAAGGACTTCAGGAAAATCTCAGGGTACAAAATGAATGTGCAAAAGACAGTTGCATTCCTTTATACCAACAACAAGCAGCAGAGATCCATATTAAAAGCACAATGCCAGCGGGGTTCGGTGGCTCAGTCTGTAATCCCCTGCCTTTGGGAGGCTGAGGTGAGTGAATTGCCTGAGCCCACGGGTTCAAGACCTGCCTGGACAGGCAAGACCTCATCTCTACAATAAATCAAAAAATTAGCCGGGCGTGGTAGCACACGCCTGTAGTTGCAGCTACTTGGAAGGCTGAGGTGGAAGGATCGCCAGAGCCCAGCAGGTGGAGGCTGCAATGGCTGGGAGCCACTCCAGTCTGGGTGACAGAGTGAGACTCCAACTCAAAAAAAAAAAAAAAAAGCACAATGCCAATCACAATAGCCACCAAAAAATGAAATACCTTGGCATCTTCCTAACCAGAGAAGTGAAAGAACTTTACAATGAAAATTACAAAACACTGCTTAAAGAAACCCAAGAAGACACAAACAAATGAAAAAGCATTCCATGCTCATGGATAGAAAGAATCAACATTGTTAAGATATCCATCCTACTAAAGGCAGTCTACAGATTAATCACAATACCAATTAAGCTATCAACATCATTCTTCTCAGACCTGGAAATGACAATACAAAAATTCAGATGGAAACATAAATTACCATAAAGAGCTAAAACAGTCCTTAGCAAAAGAAACAAAGCAAGAGGTATCACACTTCAAACTTTACTATAAGGCTTCAAACTTTACTATAAGGCTACAGTTATCAAAATGCCTGGTATCAGTACAAGAACAGGCATATAGACCAATAGAACAGAATAAAGATTCCGGAAGAAAAGCCTCAATTCCTCAACCAACTCATCTTTGACAAAGCCTCCAACAACAACCACTGGGAAGAGAAGAACCTATTCAGTAAATGGTGCTGGGAAAACTGTCTAACCACATGCAGAAGATTGAAACAGGACCCCTACCTATCACCACACACAAAAATTAACTCTAAATGAGTCAAAGACCTGAATGTAAAACCTCAAACACTAAGAATCCTAGAAAATGCAGGAGAATCACTTATGAAAATTGGAAACGGGAACCAATTCCTATTCAGGATGCTAACAGCCAATATCTTTAGGGAAGGAGGGACATACCTCATCAAGAAATAAGATACCTTAAGATATAAGATAGACAGGTGGGACCTCATAAAATTAATGAGCTTCTGCAAAGCAAAAGAAACCATCAAGAAAGCAGGGAGACAGACCATAGAATGGGAAAATATACTTGCCAACTGTTTATCCAACAAAGGCCTAACATCTAGAATCTACAAGGATCTCAAATGAGCCAAAAGGAAAGAAACAAACAGCTCCTTTAAAAAATGAGCATAAGACATGAGTAGACACTTCTCAAAAGAAGATATACAGGCAATCAACAGACACATGAGAAAGTGCTCAGCCTCACTCATAATCAGAAAAATGCAAATCAAAACCACATTGAGATACCACCTAACCCCTGTAAGAATGGTCTTCATTAATAGAACAAACAACAACAGATGTGGGCAAGGATGTGGAGAAAAAGGAATGCTTCTGTACTGCTGGTGGGATTGCAAACTGGTGCAGCTTCTTTGGAAAATAGTGTGACGATTCCTGAAAGAACTAGAAATTGATCTTCCAAATGACCCAGTAATTCCCCTATTGGGAATATACCCAGAAGAACTCAAATCATTCTCCCCAAAAGATATCTGCACATGTATGTTTGTTGTATCTCTAGTCACAACAGCAAAAACATGGAACCAACCATGCTGTCCATCAAAGCTGGACTGGATTTTAAAAATGTGATACATATACACAATGCAATATTATGCAGCCGTAAAGAAGGACAAATATGTGGACTTTGTAGCACCTTGGGTGGATTTGGAGTCTAACATATTCAGTGATTTATCACAGAAACAATGAACAGAGTTCCATATGTTCTCACTCACAAATGTACTTTGAATCAATATAATGCTATAAGAAAGCAATTGGTAGTAGTGGGAAATTGTTGGGGGGGGTGAGATTGGCAGTTGGGAGAAACTGCTAGGGGAGGGAGGGACATACCTCATCAACATATGTACCTGCATGATCAATGTTTGTATACCTAACCATGAAATGTACCCCATATCTGTATAATAAAATTTTAAAAATATAATAAATAATATAATAACAAATAAAACAAAAGGCACTGATTCACAGAAAACCATAATGAGTGCACACAAGTTATTAAAAAGATATTTCCTTGCATGTTGCATTTCAGCAGAACAAAACACTGATAAAAATATTTACATAATTTTAAAGCACTGCAAAATGCAGTGTATGTGTGTGTGTGTGTGTGTGTGTGTGTGTGAAAACATTAATTAATTATCTCATTATGATCTTGTAGTCTATAATTGCCACCAATCAGCCTTTGAAGTCAAAGAGTAGAAAAGGGGCATTTTCAAATTATTACTTTTTGGGAGCATGAATGAGAGAGAAGAGAGGAGAGTGAAGGAGAGAGAGAGAGAGAGAGAGCGCGCGCGAGAGAGAGAGAGAGAGAGAGAGAGAGAGAGGAGGAGAGTGGAGAAGGGAGGAGCGAGGGAGAAGGGGAGGTTCCTGATTTTACTTTTCAAAATAACAAGAGTTGAGGGCATGTAGTTTTGATAGACCAAAATCTACACATTCACAAGTGATGGCAGAATTAAACATGGAATAAATGTATACTGGATATGCATGAAATCACATCAGTTGTTCATTTAATTCAAGCAGAAGTCTATGTTTTGTCTTCCATTTCACAGATATTGAGCTTGTCCATTTTGATAGGCAGCATTACCTGCTCTTTCTATTATACAAAGAGATAGCCACAGAAATCTAAGAACCATTGAATATAGGCATACAACATAATGTCAAATATAAAATCAATTTTATAATTACCCTTAAAAATCAGATATCAAACTTTCTGAAATCTGTTTCATGAACAAGAAAATCTGTTTCATGAATAAGACAGTAACTTAATATTTCTGTAATTTTAACACTGTATATTTGCAATATTGCCAAGATCTTTAGAAAGATGCCTAGTATATGTAATGTTTTTCAAACTGTATTTTTACAAATTTTTAAAAGAAAATTATACATAGATATTGCCAAAAATACAGTGGAGCAAATATTATAAGCAAATTAATGTCAAATCATCAATATAATCTTAAATAGCTTATTATTTAAGAAAGTAGGTTCACTGGACAGTTAAGTGAGTCATTTATAAGATGTCATGTTGTCAGTGAATAAAGTATGAGTAGATATAAATTATCTATTCCAAAACTGTATTACCTTTAAAGAATATGATCTAGCCGAGCTCGGTGGCTCAGCCTGTAATCCCGCGCCTTTGGGAGGCTGAGGTGAGTGGACTGCCTGAGTCCGTCGGTTCGAGACCCGTCTGGGCAGGCAAGACCCCATCTCCACAATAAATCAAAAAAGTAGCTGGATGTGGAAGCGCATGCCTGTAATTCTGGCTACGCGGAAGGCTGAGGTGGAGGGATCACCGGAGCCCAGCAGGTCGAGGCTGCGGTGGCCAGGGGTGGCCACTGCACTCCAGTCTGGGCAACAGAGTGAGACTCCAACCTCCCCCCCAAAGAATATGATCTATTACAGTTCTTTACAGCATTAGAATTGTCTGTACTTAATGGTCATGGGTTTAACTTGTGTCACAGTCTTTCAACTGAGAAAATACAATGACATTATTTTCCAGAAAATTCCAGGTTTAATGGTTATGTCTAACCACATTTTTCTTCTTAAAAACAAAGTAATAAATTTCCCAAACAGTAAGCATTGCTGAAAATTTAAAAATCACCTGACGTCGCCAGACTTGCCCGGGAAGCACCTCATAGCGACAGAGGAAGGCTTCGGACCAGAGGAAGAGGTAGGCTGGACTGACAGCGAGCTTGCTGACCAGTGGCACTATGAAACAGGCAGTGAACCAGTAGCGTGTGGTCGATGCTCATCAGTCTCCGTGGTCTGACATGTTCACCGCTGAGGCCGCCAGGACGTCACGGCCACGGATTCTCAGTGCCTGTCCACAAGTGGAAGGTGTCGAGGTAGAAGCCAGCCGGGGAGCATAGCAGAATGCCAAGATCTGCAGACGTGAAGCCACCGAATTCAGATGTGCCAGGAACCCTCATGCAGCAAAACTTTTCCTTCCAGCATGAGGAGGTCACGTGATCAGAAGTCAGGCTGCTTTTCTTAAAGGACAAGTGCTGATTTTGCCTTTAGGCCTAAGAGCTTCATCCTTGGGGGCGGGGCCAGACAGTGTAACGACTTCATTGGTGGGAAACAGTGGTTAATGGGACCGAGGGCAAACGCTTCAGCCTATGGAGAGGCAGAACACCCTCCAACTGATTTTCATGGAGTTGTGTCCTGGAGGGTATTTAAAGGGGACAGAGGCTCACGAAGTGGGTGGAAGTTCCTGGTTTGTTCTCTCTCTACCAGCGAAGTCAGGCAAGGTCATAAACACCGGGCACGCTGCAGTCACCAGTGTTCCTGGAGCTGACATTCTCATGATGACAGACAACTGAAAAACAAATAATGATATAAGATAATCTAATGCAGTGTTAAGGAAAACAGGGATAATAAATTAGGGTGATGGGGTAGCATGACAGGTTGTGCTGGGGTTACTGGGCTCCTTTCCATGGGTGTGGTTCGGGAGAACCTGGGATGTGACTCAAACAACAGAGATTTTGTTTTAATCAATATTTTTTATTATGATTTTGTGGGGTACAGTTAAGGGTTAGGTGTACAATTACGTTTCATTCAAGCATCCTGTTGATAAGAGGTGTTTCCCCATCCCCAGACAGAATTTTTGCAACTGTTAATCCCATCCCCCTCCTTCCCATAGTTTCCCAGTACCATCATTCATTTTCTTATAGTACTACATTGGATGTTCAAGGTCCATTATATGAGTGAGAACATGTGATACTCGGATCTTTGTTTCTGTGAGAGGTCACAGAATATATATAATATATATATTTTTTGAGTTGGAGTCTCACTCTGTCGCCCAGACTGGAGTGCAGTGGCCGCTCCGGGCCACCGCAGCCTCGACCTGCTGGGCTCTGGCGATCCTTCTGCCTCAGCCTTCCAAGTAGCTGGAATTACAGGCATGTGTTCCCATGCCTGGCTGATTTTTTTATTTATTGTAGAGATGAGGTCTCGCTGACCAGGCAGGTCTCGAACCCACGGGCTCAGGCAATCCACTTACCTCAGCCTCCCAAAGGCATAGGATTACAGGCTGAGCCTCCGAGCTAGGGTAGGAAAATAATATTTATTAGAGAGTTACTCTGTACCCTTAGCATAGGCATTTTCATTCAGTCTTCCAAATAGCCATAAGTATTATAAGATGTGGCTCACTACTTGACTTGCCCAATAATGAATAATGAGCAACTGACAAGAATTGTTATCTGTTTCTTCATTTTTTTTGTTTTTGGAGACAAGGTCTTGCTCTGTCAATAACCTGGAACCCAGTGGCACAATCATAGCTCTCTGCAGCCCTCAACTCCTGGACTCAAGCCTCCCTAGGAGCTGAGATTATGATGTAAACCACTGTGTCTGGCTAAGGTTGTGATTTAAACGCTGAATTTCCATTTTAAATTTCTAGATTTCACTGTTTATTTCTGAATTTAAAAATTCTGAATATATTGTATTATATTATACATACATGAGGAAGCAGTTGCATTGAAAACAGTATACAAAGCCAGGTGGCTCAGCCTGTAATCTCATGCTTTGGGAGGCTGATGTGAGTGAATTGCCTGAACCCACAGGTTTGAGACCCGCATGGGCAACTTGGCGAGACCTCATCTCTACAATAAATCAAAAAATTAGCCGGGCGTGGTAGTGCGTGCCTTAAGTTCCAGCTACAAGTTCGAGGCTGCAGTGGCTGGGAGCAGCCACTGCACTCCAGTCTGGGTGAAAGAGTGAGACTCCAACACAAAAAAAAGAAGAAGAAAAGAAAAGAAAAAGAAAACAGCATACAAAATAATTAATAGTCATAGAAATTACAAATGAATAAAAACTTTTTACTCAAAATCAGTCAGGTTATCTCCTGACTTGTATGCTTTTATTTGTAGACCACTAGTCTGAATCTTTGTTTCTGGGAGAATGATTACCTTTATCATATAGAAACCTTGTCAGGTGGCCTAAGGAACCATCTTTTCTCCTGTTTCCATGGGAATCTCCATTGTCTCTTGTCTCCAGGAGCCCCAAAGCAACTTTAGTTGCCAGCTGAGCTTCTATCCAGCTTTGATCACTTCTCCAGAGGAATAGTCTGAACCAAGTAGTCTTTGCTTTGAATCTCACATCTAGTCTTTGCCAAGTTTCTTTTTGTGAAAGTATACTCTATTTCTTATGTACCTTTAATGTCATCCTTTCCACTGACACTTTCTCTTGTCATGTGAACATATGTATGTTTGTCCCTCCAGGTTAATAAACAAACTCTCCCATTTTCTTACATTTTTGTATAGTTCACTGGCTTCAAAGTCAAGTTCCTGTGATCTAAGATTTTTCTTCTGCACTCACATTTTTTTACCATACATTCACTCATCAGTCCACTCATCAGTTTCCTGGCTTTGCCTTCTATTTTAGATCAGCACTACACTTTGAATTGCTAAATTTATTGGATGCCTATGTCTTTTTCATGAGTTCTTATGTGTCAGACACTGCTAAGCACCCTTTACTTGAATATACTTTACATATGTCCATAAAGTATATGTTAGTATTGTTTGATTGATTTTTTCCCCTAAGGGAAAATAATTATTTCATATAACTATGCACTAGGCATATTGTTGCATGATTTGTTCTTCAGAATATCTCCATGGCCATGAAATTATTAGTTCTCTTTTGCTCTGTTAACCTATGTCTTCTTAAAGTCCATTTTCTCATTATTTTCCTCATACTTTTTGATTTTGGGATCCTAATCTGTGTCCAGATTTGTTTGTATCTACCACTCTTTCCTACTCCAAGTAGACCCTGGAATTCAAAATGCATCCTTTGTCTTGTGGTAGCTACAAATCCATCCTATAAATACGTTTTATATGTGCCCTGACTGCAACATTGCCCATTTTTATTTTCTCATTAACATTGTCCATTTTTATTTTCTCAAAGACAAATACCCAGGTCTTTTTTATTTCATCACTTTTTCCTCTTTTAAAAACAGCTTTATAGCC
>JAPVLO010001765.1:0-55562 GCA_027257055.1 Cephalopachus bancanus | reverse complement strand
ACCTGCCTGCTCACCACGCTTTCAACACTTTGGTCTCATTGCTCTGCAAGCATGTGCTCATCTCAAAGCCTTCAAATGTGCTGTTTCCTCTTGCTGGAACCCTGCTATCACTCAGAGTTCACGCCTTCACATATTTTAGGTCTTTGCTCAAAGTCACCTTATCACTGAGTTGTTTCCTGAGACCCTTATGACACTTCTTCCCCCTTGCCCAGCTTACAGAACTTGTCACTAATTGATGTATAATGTATACATCCTTCTTCTCTTCCTCCTCCTCCTCCTATTCCATCTGCTTCCTCTTCCTCTCCGCTCCTCCTCCTTCTTCTTCCTTTCATCTCACTAGAATGTCAGTTTCGAATGCAAGTTCTAGGCTAACAGGGAGTTGTCTGTTTTGCTCACTGTTGTTTTCCTTCATTGAAAAATGCCTGGTACACTGAAGGTACCCAGTATTGACTGACTAAATGAATATCAGGAGTTGGCTTCACATTATAGAAAATCTAGCTCAAACTGTCTAAAAGAAGAAAAAGGAAATTTCAACAAATTGAGTTTAAGGATCGAATTAGGTTTTATCAGCAATTCATGAATGGGGCAGCATCCCATCTACAAAATAGAAAGGTGCTCTGATGGGCTGAGCAGAGAAGTTGGGTTTTATAGGCCGAAAAGGTTGAAGAAAGCAGAAACAAGGAGCAAAAAGCAGTCTGGTTGTTTCTAAGTTACTTTCCATATAGGGTTAAAGCACAAGGGACTTCCTTGCCATGCCAGGGCAGGTTGATTGGGCCACTTTGGATTTGTTGCTGTGAATATTCTGGTTTTGGGGAAACCAGCCTATTTCTAAGTTCAAGCTTGACTACATGATACCTAGGACAAGTAACTCCATTCTAGTTTGGTCTGGTCTGTTGGGGTTTAGTGCAGGAGTTCAGTTCAAAATAATGGTCTACCATAAATATTATTTAAACTCAGAAGCTAAGGGGCTGGGTGTGGTGGCTCAGTCCTATAATCCCAGCACTTTGGGAGGCCAAGACAAGAGGATAGCCTGAGCCCAGGGGTTCAAGAACAGCCTGGGCAACATGGTAAGACCTTATCTCTACAGTAAGTCAAAAAATTAGTCGGGTGTGGTGGCTGCTTGGAAGGTTGAGGTAGAAGGATCGCTGGAGCCCAGCAGGTAGAGGCTGCGGTGGCCGGGAGCGTGCCACTGTACTTCAGCCTGGGCGGGAGCGTGCCACTGTACTTCAGCCTGGGCGACAGAGTGAGACTCCAACTCAAAAAAAAAGAAAAGCCAAGGAATACACTGTCTTTAGGTATATCGGTATATCTGGAGCCAGGGGCTCAAATGATGTTATCAAGACCATAGCACTCTCGAAGTCCCTGGTTTTTTTTTGCTTCTGTGCTGGCTCCTTTATCAGGCATATTTTCATTTTATGGGAGAAATATGGTGACCAGCAGTGGCGGGCTAATATTCTTTTTTTTTTTTTTTTTTTTTGAGTTGGCGTCTCACTCTGTCGCCCAGACTGGAGTGCAGTGGCCGCTCCCGCCCACTGCAGCCTCGACCTGCTGGGCTCCGGCGATCCTTCCGCCTCAGCCTTCCGAGTAGCCGGAATTACAGGCATGCACTACCACGCCTGGCTGATTTTTTGATTTATTGTAGAGATGAGGTCAAGCTGCCCAGGCGGATCTCGAACCCACGGGCTCAGGCAATCCACTCACCTCAGCCTCCCAAAGGTGCGGGATTACAGTCTGAGCCACAGAGCCCGGCTTAGGCTAATATTCTTATAGCTGCAAGCAGAAAAAGAAATGGCTTCTCATTCCCATCGGTGTAAAGTTAAGTCCTGGGCCTGACACATACTGGCCTGGACTGATTACCAAAACCAGTCACTGCGGCTAGGAATGCAGTGTTCTGATTATCCAGGTGCCACTTTCACTCCCAGTCCCACTCCCAGAATTTTGGATGCAGCCAACACCACAGAATTCTGTGGAAGAAAACCATGATGCCGTTAGTTGATCAGAAGTCAGTGGATGCTGGGTCAACAGATAACGATTGCCCATTACCTCGCCCATGCTCACACTAGGCAGACTCTGAAATAGCCACACAGCAAAACCAGGGAGGGAGTAAGACTGTGTGAGAGCTCGGCCTAACTACTGGCATGGGAAGCCACAGGAAAACTGCAGTCCGGCTTTGCTCAAATGGGTCAGTCACAGTGCATGTGCAGTTTTGACAGTACAGTCTAGGGATGTGACAAGATCCTCACAAGGTGACTCTCAATGACATGACACTTCTAAATGTGAGGACAAAAACTGAATATCCGGGTTGTTGCTAATAACTTATTCCCACTTTGAGGATAAAATAATTCCCAGTTTTAGTTTCCTCCTCAGGAAACTGTAACTAGTAATACCTACCTCTTGGGTTATTGTGAACATTAAAGATGTTATTGTGAATATTAAGAAAACAATATCTTACGCCGGGCTCGGTGGCTCAGCCTGTAATCTCGCGCCTTTGGGAGTCTGAGGCGAGTGGATTGCCTGAGACCGCGGGTTCGAGACCTGCCTGGGCAACTTGGTAAGACCTCATCTCTACAATAAATGAAAAATTAGCCGGGCATAGTAGTGCGTGCCTGTAATTCCGGCTACTCAGAAGGCTGAGGCGGAAGGATCGCTGGAGCCCAGCAGGTTGAGGCTGCGGTGGCCGGGAGTGGCCACTGCACTCCAGTCTGGGTGACAGAGTGAGACTCCAACTCAAAAAAAAAAAAAGAAAACAATTATCTTATGATGGCAGAGAGCAGTCAACTAATAAAAATTCTTTTTTTTTCTTGGACTTAAATACTCTGCTATCATTTTATATATGAGTCATGTGTTTACGATATTCTAAACAGCTAATGGTATGGAGCACTTTGTGCTGGACAAATGTTTAAGTACTTTATATTCAATATTAATTTAAGCCTTCCCACAACCCTTTGAGGAAGAAAATATTATCCCAATTTTAGGAGATTCAGTGCAGAAAGGTTAACTAACACACCCGAGGTCTCACGGCTAGTCAATGATAGAATCTTATTTCAAACACAGGCATTGTACTCCAGGGATGACAACCTAAACCACAACAGCATACAGCCTCTTCCTGAGAATATCTATGTCTTCCACTTTTAGTTGTTTGTTTTATATCACCTACTAATGGCTGTCACCCAAATCAGCACTTAATCAATACTTATAGATATGCTGGGGTGACAGACAGGGAGCTGTTTCTATTTTCTGCCAAGAAAGAATCTGAAGTTCAGCTCTTGGCCATACTCTTCCTGGGTAGCCCCTAACCAGTGACAGCACAGCAGAAATAAGGAAGGGGGGTGCTGGTCATTTCTGATCACCGTGGGACTCCTCCCATGTGCAGTCTTTGTTGGAGAGCTCCCTGCTGAGTTGGCTGAGACTTTGTAAAATCTGCTCAATATGCTAATGCTCTCCCCATGCAATCCAGCTTCCTCCCTTTTGTCTTTTACAGACATTACCCCTTCTCCCAATAAATTACCTGCATTTCCAACTCCTCAGCTTCTGCTTCAAGGAGTGGTCTGAGAAAGCAGGTGACAAGAGGGCGTTTGGAGACTGGACCACTCACTACTCAGCCTGCCAGAACAGGGGTGGTATGTGTGTGGGCCATGGAGAGTTTGGGGCACAAGGTGGTAACTCGATTGCTAAAACGCTCGCTCATGGGGACTTGGGAGAATGTTTCAGCAGAGGGCAATGCCCTGGCTGGTGCAACAATTCCGGCTTTTGAAAAGTTCAGGAGGTGAGAGTGAAGGAAGGGAGGATGGAAACAATGCATATAAGGACAGTGTATTGGTTGGTTATGATTAAGTTGCACTGCTGCTCTTTGGTGGGGGGGGTACAGAGATAATGAAAAACCAAGGACATTAACAATTGAAAACTGATGAAGGCCAGAGAGTCTCTTTGGTAGTTTCCATAGAGGCCCTTATTCTTGCCGTGAAAGGGCAGAAAAAGCTAAAGGCCAGACTCTAGATTTAACAACGAAAGCTTCAGAGCTTCAAACGTGATTGAATGCTCAGTCAGGTCTGTTATGCAATGGTCAGGGTGCTGATGGGTAAAACCTGGGACCTTGACACGTGGAATGGGTCCATCTGGGTACATATCCCTGACTAGTGTGATTCCTTGGACTCCTCTGAATGTTCAGAGGCTGCAGAGGTGCTCCTCCTGTCCCCCTCCCATTCAGACTAGCACTCCCCATGTGTGAAAGGATCATAAGAAAACAGGAGACCCATAGCCAGGCTCGGCGGCTCTGCCTGTAATCCCGCGCTTTGGGAGGCTGAGGTGAGTGGATTGCCTGAGCCCGCGGGTTTGAGACCCGCCTGGGCAACTTGGCGAGACCTCATCTCTACAATAAAACAAAAAATCAACCAGGCGTAGTAGCGTTTGCCTGTAATTCCGGCTACTTGGAAGGCTGAGGCAGAAGGATCGCCGGAAGCGGCCATAGCACTCCAGTCTGGGTAACAGAGTGAGACTCCAACTCAAAAAAAAAAAAAACAAAAAACAGCAAAAACAGGAGACCCAGCCAGGATCGGTGACTCAGCCTGTAATCCCGCGCCTTGGGAGGCTGAGGTGAGTGGATTGCCTGAGTCCGTGGGTTCGAGACCCGCCTGGGCAACTTGGCGAGACCTCATCTCTATAATAAATAAAAAATTAGCTGGGTGTGGTAGCACGCACCTGTGGTTCCAGCTACTTGGAGGCAGCAGGATCGCCGGCGCCCAGCAGGTCGAGGCTGCGGTGGCCAGGAGCAGCCACTGCACTCCAGTCTGGGCGACAGAGTGAGACTCAACTCAGAAAAAAAAAAAAAGGAGACCCGGTCAGTATCTGTCCCACCTTCTTTCCTGGCTGTAGGTCAACAGCTCTGCTAAACTGCAACATAATTCAGCTGGATCTGATAAGAGAGGAAGAGATTATACCCAAATGGAACTGTAAGAATGAGCCAACATGTACCAGAAGGAGCCAGAGAATACTTGTGAGACTGGATTTTGTGGGTGCTTGATCATGGGGGCCAGAACGTAAAATTGGTTAAAGGATAAACATAGCATTGGTTAGATTCTCTCTGGCAAGGGCCCCAGGGGAAGGTGCAAACTCATGCAAAATCACTGCTGCGGTGGCTTTTAGAAGCACGAAGAAAGAAATGATCCATGCTGAGTGAAGTCAAAATGTCTAAAATGACTTGGCAGATGGTAGAGGAAGGAATAAAGATGCTGTAGGAAGTGGTCATGTTGAAATAGATGTTTTGTGTGAGACAGAAGACCCACCAGAGGATTAGTTTATGCACACAGGCCCCGAATATACTTCATTTGCCAAAGCCATCAGGAGTATGCTAGTGAGAGGGACACCAGCATAGGTAAGAAGTTCAGTGGTGGCTAGGGCTGTGGGTGGAAGAGACTGTCACAGAGCTTGGCTCATTGATGGCACTGGGCATGATGGGGTCCTAAAGCAATAGGGACCAGGGCAGCACTTCACCATCAGAAGCCAGGGGATCATAATTTTTATAGTAACCAATACAGTGGAATAGCAGCCAAGGTAGCTTGACTCAAAAAGAGTTGTGAACATGTCTCATAGAAGGTGGCAATCCATGGCTAGCTGCGGTGGCTCTCATCTGTAATCCCAGCACTTTGGGAGGTCAAGGCAAGAGGCTTGCTTGAGCCGGGAGTTTTAGACCAGCCTGGACAACATAGCAAAACCTCATCTCTACAATAAATTTAAAAAATTAGCTGGGCATGGTGGTGCATGCCTGTAGTCCCAGCTACCTGGGAGACTGAGGTGTGAGAGGATTGTTTGAGCCCAGGAGTTCGAGGCTATGGGGAGCTGTGATCGTGCCACCACACTGCAGCCTGAATGACAGAGTGAGATCTTGACTCAAAAAAAAAAAAAAAAAAAGGGCATTCCATGGGGCAAAATAGATGGGCGGTCATGAGGATACTGCTTAATATATATCATCAAAAGAAAGCAAGAATGGAGGAGTTGCCCTAATAAAATGACATGGTTGGGGACACAGCAAGAGTTCCATTTGAGCTACAAAATATGACACCTACCTGGACACTTTGAATTCTTTGTGTCTGTGAATGTGCAGATAAGAAGAGTAACCATCTTGGCAAAGGAAATTGTCCCTAATTAGCAGGAGGAAGTAGGGCTGTTGTTACAAAATGGGGGTAAGGAGGAACACGTATGGAACTCAGGTGATCCACTTGGCTGCTTCATGCTACTCCCTTGCCCAACTACGAATGTATGTGAATAAGTGCAGCAACCCGTTTAGGACAAGTATGGTTTGAAAGGCACAGGGAACAGTCAGAAGGGCGTCTCCCGAGATGGCGCTAAATACTACATGGAACCTAACGAAGACAACAAAGGCCCTAAGCTCCTGCTTTTCCCGCGTGCATGAAACTTAAGCCTATACACAAATATTACCTCCCTATAGGAATACTACCTCATAGCTCCCTCCAATAAAGACGCTAAGACAGCACTGGCCGGCACCGCCAGGCTCCGGTAGAGCACTGGCCACCCCTCCCAAACCGATGAATACAGACCTCTCTCGCCGTCGCTCTCTCACTCCCCTTCCCTACCAGGCGGTTACAGACCTTCTTCCCTCTCTCTGTAGCCGCTGCTCTAATAAATCTCTTGGCCTCAAAGGGTGTTGAGTCTCGCTGGTGCCACCGTCCTTCATTGGTGCCGTGCCTTGGTTGGGAGCTCTCTCGCCCTAAGGCGAGGCCCCATCCCGGCACCGGTGGCACTTGCCCCTTAAGGCCTTCACCCACTTTCTTGAATGCCAGCACCGCATCCATCACCACCTCGGATAGGTAAGTGCACCTACCTGAAAAAAACCTAAAAACCTCGCCCGGGATACCCGGAAGGGACTGACCGTCCAGCAGCTCTTTCGGCCCCAGGTGAGGGGGGGACCACACCCCACCTAGGCTTTCAAAGCCACAGTGGACCCCCTACTTGTTTTTCCTTCTTCCACCTAGGACTCTAAAACCACCTCCTTAACTCCTATAAGCATTCAAAAAAGTGGGCAGAGATTTCCCTCCCTCCCGTCCCACTTCGACCCATTGAACTCTTGGCCTTAATGGGTGTTAGGTCCCACTGTGAATTGGGTCTTTCTCACCCTTGTGCAGGTCTCTCTCTCCCCGTGGGCGGGATCCCAATCCGGTGCCTGTGGCCAATCCTGCTCTCTCGGACTCTCCCCACCCTTCTGAACGCCCCAGCCACATTCACACTAGCACTCGTTCAATAGGCAAGTCCCCCTCCCCAAACAAGGGAGTAAAAACTTTCCAGGGAACTCCGGAGGGAATGGACTTTAAACCCCCCCTTCGGCCCCCGGGGGAGGAAAAACACACATGCCTCGGCTTTCAAGACCATCGCAGACACTAAAGCCTTCCTCTTCTCCTTTATCTCTCTCAAACTTTAAAAACTCCCATGGCTGCCAGTTTGCAGCGGGTCCCAGGGGCCCCACGGCTGTTAACCCACAGCGGTTTTAGTAAAATTTCTCCCCCCTCCCTAAGGAATCCCACGGCTGTCGGGCCACACCTGTTGGCCCACAGCAGATTCTAAGGAGTCCACATCAAAAACTCTGTTCGACCAGCAGTAAAGATACTCCCCACCTGCCGCCCGGTCAAGTGCTCTCTATCTGACTCGGGAAATCCTAGCGCTAGGTGCCTTGACCCCTCGGTTCTCCAGGAAAACCCTGGCTGTGCCAAACCTCTGTGATGACATACTTTGCCACAGCCACACTTCTTGGACAGCTGACTCTTCAGGGGACGCCCCATTGGTTCTGCCTGTTCCCTATGGGGGGCTCATCCTCTCAGCCGGCCGATTCTCCTCTCAAATGCCTTTTAAACAATCTCTCTACCCTCTCTCTCTCTCTCCTGATATTAAGCCCAAGCATCTCATTCGCCTCTGCACACAGGACTGGCCTACATATCCCTTAGACAATCAAAATCAGTGGCCCCCCCAGGGATCCCTCAATCCTGATATTATCAGGGATTTATATAACTTTTGTGAGCATTCAAAAAGGCGGGTGGAGATTCCCTATGTCCAATCCTTTTCTCTCCTCCGTGAATATCCTCAGCTCTGTCTCACCTGTAACCCCTCTAACCTCCACCCTTAACTCATGCTAGCATCTACTGCTTCCCCTGTAACTTCCCTTTCTCCCATTGTTCCAAGCATGTGTAAGCCTCTTCCTCTAGATTCCCCTCCCCCTACTGCAGACCCTTCAAATTCCATCTCTGCTCCCTCCTCCTCCGTCTCAGATTTCAAGCCTGCAGATGAACCTCCTCCGTACAGGCAACCCAAGGCTCCTCTGGCCCTGCCTTCCTCTTCAACCCCTCCCACATCTGCTCCAGAAGTTCAACCTATATATCCTCCCCTTCCAATCACTCCCCAGTGTAGCCCTCCAGTAACCCAATCCAAGGCCACATTGGTGGTCCTAGCACCCCTCTGCGAAGTGGCAGGCGCAGAGGGTATTGTCCAGGTGCACGTCCCCTTCTCTATCTCAGACCTCTCACAAATATAAAAACGTCTTGGATCATATACAACTAATCCTGCCACCTACATTAAGGAGTTTCAATACCTCATCCAGTCCTATAGCCTCACTTTTCATGATATATACCTAATCCTTTCCAACACCCTGCTTCCGGAGGAACGTAGGAGAGTCTGGGAACAGGTTAGAACATACGCAGACGAAATTCACCAAACCACCCCAGCTCATCCACTTGGTGCAGCAGCTGTCCCAGACCAGGATCTGGTCTGGGACTACAACTCTCCCGCCGGCATCGAGTCCAGGGATCGCTTCTCTACTTGCCTCCTTTCTGGGCTGTGTAGGGCTGCACAAAAAGCAGTTAACTTTGAAAAACTTCAGGAAGTTATTCAGGACAAAGACGAGAATCCCTCTAACTTTCTCAGTCGACTCACTAGGGCACTTCAACAGTATACCCACATAGATCCGGACTCCCCTGAAGGCCGGCAACTCCTAATGACATATTTTTTCTCCCAAAGCTATCCGGACATTAGGGCAAAACTAAAAAAACTTGACAGAGGTCCCCTCACCCCCCAACATGATGTCCTAGCAACTGCCTTTAAAGTGTTCCACAACCGGAATGAAAAGCAAAAAGACATAAGTATCAGATGCTGGCCCAGGCCCTCCAGGGAGCTAAGGGTTCCTCCGGTGTCACCCAAGGTGGTGGCAATGCCCGAACCCAGTGACAACCACCAGGACCCTGCTTCAAGTGTGGGTAACCAGGACATTGGGCACGAGGATGTCCCAACCCCAGAGTGCCCCAAAAGCCATGTCCCAAGTGTGGTCAGGCAGGACATTGGGCAACGGACTGCCCGGCCCCCAAATAGGGACTGCGTCAACCCCCAATCCTGCTTTAGACCTGTTGGGTATGGCAGCGACCTTGGAATGACGGGGCCCGGGGTCTCCCTGCCTGACACAAATCTCAAATCGTCGGGAGCCCAGGGTATCCATTTTCTCCTGGACACTGGAGCCACCCTTTCCGTCATACGAGAATTTGGGGACCCAACTTCCCCGTCTAAGTCCCCTATAGCCGGGGTAGGGGGCCAGTCCATCACTCCACGCCTAACTCCCGCAATTACGTGCATTTTTGCAAACGTCCCCTTCACTCATTCCTTTTTGGTACTGCCTCAATGTCCCGTACCTCTCATGGGCAGGGACATTCTAGCCAAATTCCAGGTGTCCATCACCTTTAACCCAAGTGCAGCCCTTACCAACCCATCCCCCACAAACCCCTTTTTGGCACTTCTCTACTACTGAAGAGTCCCAAACGGACTCACTTCCTCCTTTACCCTCTTCTGTAGTAA
Source organism: Cephalopachus bancanus (assembly GCA_027257055.1). Taxonomy (NCBI): domain Eukaryota; kingdom Metazoa; phylum Chordata; class Mammalia; order Primates; family Tarsiidae; genus Cephalopachus; species Cephalopachus bancanus. The sequence goes on along the minus strand of JAPVLO010001765.1, from coordinate 45,719 downwards.
ATCCCCAGGTATGGGATGTAAACTCCCCCTCCCTAGCACACTGCCCCCCAGTTCACATTCAGCTCAAAAACCCCTCTGCCTACCCCAACCAACCACAATACTCTCTTCCTACCTCCAGCCTCCTGGGACTTCAACCTGTCATCAACTCTTTATTACAGAAGGGGTATCTGCACCCTAACAACTCCCGTTTAACACTCCCATTTTAGCGGTACGAAAACCAGACGGCACTTACCGCTTAGTACAAGATCTAAGACTCATTAATGCGGCTGTCATCCCCATTCACCCGCTAGTCCCCAATCCTTATACCATTCTATCCTCAATTCCCCCGACTGCCACTCACTTTTCAGTCCTCGACCTTAAAGACGCGTTCTTCACCGTCCCTCTGGCAGTGGACTCACAAAACATCTTCACATTCACGTGGACTGACCCAACATCTCGCCATTCACAACAACTCACCTGGACAGTCCTGCCACAAGGATTTCAAGATAGCCCCCACCTGTTTGGTCAAACCTTAGCAGCAGATCTTAAGTCTCTCTCACTTACCAAATCCACCCTTATTCAGTATGTGGATGATCTCCTGTGTAGCCCTTCCTTAGCTGATTCTCAAACGGACACTGCACTCACTCTTAACTTTCTAGCAGAAAAGGGATATCGGGTATCCCCTCAAAAAGTCCAACTGTCTGCCACACAAGTCACATATCTGGGGGTAGCCATCTCACACCGACAAAAGGCCATAACAATGGACCGAAAAGCCCTAATCCAATCCCTAAATATACCCAAGACTAAAGAGGAAATCCAATCATTTTGGGGGCTGGCTGGATACTTTCGGGCGTGGATTCCCAACTTTGCCCTACTTGCAAAGCCACTCTATACTCTCATGAAGGGAGACCCCAATGAGCCACTCTTAACACCCTCCTCCATCAAACAACCTTTTATTGCCCTTCAGCAAGTCCTCATAAAGGGCCCCGCTCTCCATCTGCCAGATACACACCTACCTTTCATCTTGTATGTGCACAAAAACAAAAGGGGTGGCCCTGGGAGTCCTAGGGCAGCTTTATGGACAGGCCTATCTCTCAAAACAGTTAGACCACACTGTCCAGAGCTGGGCCCCGTGTCTGCGAGCACTGTCCGCCACCCACATGTTGGTGTGCGAATCCAAAAAACTCACCTTCAGGGCCCCTATCACGGTAACCTCCCCCCCATCTACAGCACCTTCTAAGCCACAAAGGCCTTCAAACGCTATCCCCCGGTCGAGTCCTATCGCTCCTTGTCTTCTTTTTACAAGATCACTCCATATCCTTTCAAACTTGCGCGCCCCTAAACCCAGCCACGCTGTTCCCTTCCTCCACTGCCCCACCAACCCATGACTGTATAGAAGCTGTGGAGGCTCTCCTCCCTTGCCCGGTTCACATCCAGGAGGGCCCTTTGCCCTCCCCATCCTATACCTGGTTCACTGATGGCAGCTCCTTCTTACACAACGGGTTCTGGGTTGCGGGATACGCCATCACCTCTATTACACACGTCATTGAGGCAAAGCCTCTCCCACCAGGCACCACTAATCAACAGGCAGAACTTATTCTGCCACTCGAGCGTTCCAGCTAGTGGCTGGACACTCCCTCTCACTCTACACTGACTCCAAATATGTTTTCCTCATTCTCCTTTCCCACTCGGCCATATGGAAGGAAAGGGGGTTACTGACTACCAAAGGCTCAGCAGTAATTAATGCTAAACTAATCTCTAACCTTCTCACCACCTCTCTGCTTCCCACCAATATTGCATTTCTCACTGCAAGGCCCACCAGTCCGACTCCTCACTCATAACTCAGGAAAACTCCAGGGCGGATAACGCGGCCCGTCAAGCAGCCTTGGGATCCATCCCCAGCGTGGCCCAACAAGCAGCCTCGGGGTCCATCCCCACTATGGCGGCTATTACCCACCCTGGTCCAAGCCATACGCCTCCCACTAATTCACCACCGCCAAACCCCCCTCTATCTCCGACCTTATCCCATATCTACACTCAATCTTTCATAGCAAGCCCTCTGCTCTAATGTCTTTCCTAAAAAACTTCTTCACCCTCGACCCCCACCATATAAAGCTTATAAAAACCATTACCTCTCAATGTTCTATCTGCCAGCGAACTAATCCCCATACCCCCTTAAAACCGAGAACATTTCCCACGCATCAGGCCTGGGGCCAGCTTCCGGGTATGGACTGGCAGGTTGACTTTACTGTCATGCCCTCAGTTTGCAACATCAAATACCTCCTCGTCTTGGTCGACACCTTATCTGGATGGGTAGAGGCATACCCCACCACAAACAAACGAGCAGCAACTGTAGGGTCCATCCTTGCCAATTCCTAGGTTTGGTGTCCCTTTATCTCTCCAATCTAATAACGGATCCAAATTTACCTCACGAGTGGTACAATCCCTAACAACCGACCTCCACGTTAACTGGCATTTCCATATCCCATACCACCCACAATCATCCAGAAAGGTTGAGCAAGCCAATCGCACCCTCAAGGACACTCTCACCAAATTATCCCTTGAACTCCATCGAGACTGGGTCTCCCTCCTCCCACTGGCCCTCTTCCACATGCGAGTTCTCCCCAAAAAACCGTCCCAACTCTCGCCTTTTGAAGTGATATATGGTCATCCGCGCTGCCCCAGGAAGCCCCACTGCAACCCCTCTGACACCTAATCACATACTTTACCCCCTCTTGTCCTTCATTCGTTCCCACATTTGGAATATCTAAACCTCCTTTTACCAGTCTCGTCCAACGGTCAAATCCCATCTCCTCTTATTTCTGGACAATGGGTCTATTTTTCTGACCCAGAAACGAAAACTCACCTTAACCCAAAGTGGTCTGAACCTCTTCAAGTAGTTTTATCCACTCCCACGGCAGCAAAACTTATCACAGCCCAACGTCAGGTTACCCCATGGATTCACATTTCCCGTCTTAAACCTGCCACCCCTCCTTCCTCACAATCCACCCATAATAATACTTGTCCACCTACCCACAGGTACACCTGCTCCAAGGTTCCAGAACAGACACTCAGACTTTGCTTGTCCTGACTCGCCACCCACCCAAATCCAAATCTAAACAAACATCCTGGATTCAGTACAGGAAACTTGTAGCCCTTGGCCTCTTTCCTTTCTTGGCTTAATTGCCATCCTCCTTACTGTATTACTTACTTCGTCAACACCTACAAATTGGCCATCCATAGCCAAAGCTTTGTTGGCTATTACATACCTCCTCATTATAACTGCCTTCATTCTTATTAAGTGTCTTTTATAAAGATTCACTCCTTACAACACTATGTCCATCAGCCTAACCCTCCTTCCCTTATTAATTTTAACCCACCTCAGCGGTGAAACAACTCCACCCTCCCCACCATTTTGCTGGAGATTCTTTGTAGAAGAGTTCTGGACTTCTAAAGGCCACTCACACACCCAACGTCTGGCCACAGTGGACTGCCAGCCATATGGCTGCCAGTCTCGAGTTTCTATTCCCATGTCTTTCTCTTCCATGTGCTCAATTACTTTAACATGGCATACCTCAATTCTGCTTTCTTTTTGACCAAACCCAAGATTACTGTAAACAAAACCCTGAAATTTATGGGGGGTGCCCAAAAGTCTCTTGCAAGATCCACTCCATAAGGATAGAAAGGGTTGAAGGTGATAAAGATGTTTTTCTTCTCAGTTCACAAGACAGAGACCACTTCTACTTCAACATCAAACATCCCTGGGATAACATGTGGGAAAAGGGGGTGGTAGGCAAAGTATACAACGGAATCCAAGACTCTACCCCAGTAGGAACCATCAAAATTTACTGCACCTATGTCCGAATTCAGTCAAGTATCCCAAACTTAGCCCCTGTAATAACAAAACAAGAGGCAATATTACAAACCTCCATAAAACAGACAACCAAAGCCACCCCATTTTCCTGGCTCTCAGTAGTCCAACAGGGAGCACGCTTTCTCAACTACTCACATCTAGGCAACTTTTCTGACTGCTTCCTATGTGCAGCCCTCAGCCGCCCCCATTCACAGCAGTACCATTCATAGGAAATCTTACCACCCCCTGCACACAAAATCCTACGGTTCATTTCCCCTCACTATCAGGAATTCCCCTGTTCACAACCCCAACTCAACCATCACATGTCAACGTTACCTGTGCCCCACCTGGCTTCTTCTTCTGGTGCAACGGCACTCTTACTAAAACCTTTAAGTCATCATGTGTCCTGGTCACCCTGGTACCTCAGTTGACCCTATACACACAAGGGGATTTGCAACAAAATACACAATAAACAAACCTGCAACACTGAGAGTGTCACCCCACCACCGCCAGAAACGGGCAGTCTTTCTTCCTGTAATCGCAGGAGTCTCTCTTGCCTCTGCTCTGGCAGCAGCAGGTCTAGGCAGTGGGGCTCTAGCATACAGCATTACCTCCTCCCAAGACCTAGCAAATAAACTACAACTTGCATTAGAGGCCTCAGCAACGTCCCTAGCCTCCTTACAATGCCAAATCACCTCGTTAGCCCAGGTAACCTTACAAAATAGGCGAGCCTTAGATCTTCTAACGGCCAACAAGGGAGGCACTTGCCTCTTTCTCGGAGAGGAATGCTGTTATTACATTAACGAGACTGGCCTAGTAGAAGAAAATCTAAACGTCCTCAACCATCTAAGTGATGAATTAAAACGGCACCACCAACAGCTAGACTCTTCTCCCTTCATCTGGTTGTAACACCCTTTTGTCACCTGGCTGGCCCCACTCCTAGGGACCTGTCATTTTAATTTGCATTTTTTGTTTAATAGCCCCATGTATCTTTAAATTTCTCCAACAACGCTTAATTGAACTCTCAAATCAAAACCTTAACCTCCTATTACTCAATAGTTATCAACCTGTTCCAGTAGAGGAGTCAACACCTCGTCCCTAAACATCACTTAACTTTTCTTTTAGATATGTTCTCTTCCAGGTTCTCCATCTACCTCCACAGTCTACTCCAAGACAGCTGGTTATTACTGCCCTCGTGCCTGCTGGAGGATTGACTGGAACAAGTCGCCATTCTACATCTACAAGGGACTTTTATAGAGCTCTCACCTTCAGAAATCTTCACCTTCAGCACCTATCTCTGGGCCCTGTTCTGGTTGGTTCTGTGCCCTTCCCCCACCTCACCCCACAACGCCCACATCCAGCAGGAAGCAGCCAGAAAGAATAACGACGCCCCTCTCCCAAATAAACAGAAAATGTGGGAATGAAAGGCACAGGGAATAGTCAGAAGGGCGTCTCCCGAGATGGCGCTAAACACTATATGGAACCTAACAAAGACAACAAAGGCCCTAAACTCCTGCTTTTCCCATGTGCATGAAACTTAAACCTATACACAAATATTACCTCCCTATAGGAATACTACCTCATAGCTCCCTCCAATAAAGACGCTAAGACGGCACTGGCCGGTACCGCCAGGCTCCGGTAGAGCACTGGCCGCCCCCTCCCAAACCGATGAATACAGACCTCTCTCGCCCTCGCCCTCTCACTCCCCCTTCCCTACCAGGCGGTTACAGACCTTCTTCCCTCTCTCTGTAGCCGCTGCTTAATAAATCTCTTGGCCTCAAAGGATGTTGAGTCTCGCTGGCACCACCGTCCTTCATGGTTACCAGTGGCTTCATTCAGGAATGAAGTTCATATCATGCCACCAGGCAAGTCACTGACCAGTTGAGATGATATCTCAGGGGGATACATTTAGAACGGATACTGGAGAAAGAGGATGAGAATCACTTGCACCCCCAAGATCAACTGCAGTGACAAGGGTTATCATTTATCCCACTGATCTGCCTCTTCTAGGTTTTTCTGCAAGAAGCAAGGCATGTTGGAACCCTGGAGGAGCTGCTTCCTAAATGTGAATGGAGAAGTGGAGCTGCTTGCTTCAAGGGTGGACTGTCACAATCGTGAAGACATACTATTTGGCTCTCCCTTCAAGAAAGAACTTCTGCTGGATGCAGTGGCTCATGCCTGTAATCCCAGCATTTTGGGAGGCAGAGGCAAGAGGATTGCCTGAGCTCACTGGTTCGAGTCCAGCCTGGGCAACGTGGCGAGACCACATCTCTACAATAATAATAAAAAAAATTAACCAGGCATAGTGGCTCATGCCTGTAGTTCCAGCTATTTGGAAGGCTGAGGCGGAAGGATTGCCTGAGTCCAGCAGGTCGAGGCTACTGTGGCTGTGAGCATGCCACTGCACACTAGCCTGGACAATGGGTGAGACTCTGACTCAAAAAAAAAAAAAAGAACTTCCATTCAGCTGCAAGGAGAGTGATTAGTTGACAGCCTCCAGCTGCAGCATCTCCAGACTACTTCAGTTTTCAAGCTAAGGCTATGAATATTTATATGAATAGCCCCCAGATAACAGCCAAACATAGTGGAAGTACTAGGGGCTGGCTGTGTCTTGCCAATGTGGATATCCTCTAATTGGCAACCTTTGCTCTGGGGCTTCCTAGTGAGTTGGTCAAACTTTTGTTGGGTCTGCATTTCACGGTGAGGTGTTCCTTGTTCAATTCTGTTTCCTTCCCACTTTTCTTGCACAAAAGCAACATCATGAGGCTTTTATCATCAATAAAAAAATAATATCATCAATAAAAAAAATCACGAGGCTTTATCCATCAATGCTCCTCCCTTCTCCTTTTGTCTTTAACAGGACTTTCACCCGAATGTATATATATATATATATATATATATTATTTTTTTTTTTTTTTTTTTTGAGTTGGAGTCTCACTCTGTCACCTAGGCTGGAGTGCAATGACATGCTCACAGCCACCCCAGCATCGACCTGCTGGGCTCAGGCAACCCTTCTGCCTCAGCCTTCCAAGTAGCCGGAACTACAGGTATATGCTACCATATCCAGGTAATTTTTTTATTTATTGTAGAGATAAGGTCTCCCCAAGTTGCCCAAGCTGTTCTTGAACCTGTGGGCTCAGGCAATCCCCTCACCTCAGCCTCCCAAAGTGCTGGGATTATAGGCTTGAGCCAGCACACCCAAATGCAACATATATATATATTTAATAGATATAATATGACAATCAAAATTTGAGATGGAAATTGAATTGTGACTATGAGGCCAAATATAAATCTACATGTTTTTTGTTTTTTTGAGTTGGAGTCTCACTCTGTCACCCAGACTGGAGTGCAGTGGCCGCTCCCGGCCACAGCAGCCTCGACCTGCTGGGCTCCGGCGATCCTTCCGCCTCAGCCTTCCGAGTAGCCGGAATTACAAGTGCGCGCTACCACGCCGGCTAATTTTTTGATTTAATGTAGAGATGAGGTCTCGCCTGCCCAGGCGGGTCTCAAACTCGCGGGCTCAGGCAATCCACTCACCTCAGCCTCCCAAAGGCGCGGGATTACAGGCTGAGCCACCAACCCTGGCTAAATCTACATGTTAAAACTTGAACACTATACACTTTCCATACCTAAAAGTTCTATTAGAAGGTTGGGTAATTTATTCTTCTGCAATGAATTCTAAAGTAGTATTCACAAGTCCATAACCATGATATATTTTAGTTGTCAATAAAACGTGGCTTCCTTTTTAAATAAAAACTTTTTATTTGATGTTATTCTCATGTATAAACATGTACATATCAATTTGAGCTAAAGTTTCTACAAAGATAGAAAAAGCAATACCATTAGGAACTTTATCCAAATGCTTAGAAGAGTCTATATCAGTAAAAAAGTATTTATCCATCCAGTAACTATAAACTGCCTATGATGAAGTTTGTGCTGACTTTAAGTCATATCTGAACTAAATTTATGGCACAAGGTGTTTATTAAAGTATTTATGACTTCCTCTGGTGAGTCCTTCCGCTAGTGGAATTTTAAGACATCTAACTGGGAGGATTTACTTAATTATATTCTGCATTTGATGTTAATGGATAAACTAACCATTACAGTGCACTAAACCATGAGATAGAAATAACCATCCTTCAGGAGAGAAGCTGATACCTTTTTATGTTTCACTGGTAATTTTCTGACAGCCACACCATATCCTGCATCTACTGTTTTTAAAAATTAGTTTTGAAAAAAATATCCCCTCTATAGACGGATAGTTTGAAGATGGAAAATTCTCACCCTATGAACTCCTCACCCAGAGTATGTATTTAACCTTTCCACCAAGGATAGTCCTTTCCACCAAGGATAGTCCTACCTACTCCCCCCCAACTTTTCCACCAAGGATAGCCCTACCCACCCCCCAACTTAGATTAATGAATTAACAAGTTTGAATTCACATCCTCTTTCTGAAAAAGTAATTTTGTTGTTGTTATCTTTGCTAGTTTGGTCAATAAGATGGAAAATGATTGCCTTTTCTGTTTTTTAGTCTAAACCCCTAAATTTCTGTTTCAACCACTGTCCTAACAACCTCCTTGAAGGATCAGTTTTGATAGAAAAATCATAAAGACACACCTGGTTCAAAATACTAACCACATTGCTCCCACCCTTCTACTTTAAAAAAGACATTAAAGCTTAACATTATATTGTCCACATAGTCCATACCTAGTCATCAGTTGCTATTTCACAAAAGTAAAGCCACCAATTTGTCATGTAATATTTCTTCCTGTTCCACTGCTCCTGCCTGCAACCGTTTAGAAGCTCTTCCTATCCCTGTATTTGCTTCCAACATTGCACACATTTTCTTCTCGTGCTTAAAAATAAATGTCAAGTTCTTGATCTTTTGTTAAAGATTCATTGCCAAAGATGGTTTCACAGCAGGAGCCTTCCCAGGGAGGGAGTTAGCTCACATTCCTGCTAAGAATGTAACCTGGGAATGGTGGAAAAATAATTATAATCAATGTCAAAGAGCATATGGGTTTCCACCGAGAAGCCTGCCAAGGAGGACCTGCACTAATCCTTTCCATCCATTATCAGTCAGTTGACTCTAGCAGACAAATTCCTCATATTTGGATAAATGAAAGTCCAAATCTCACACATATTTCTCCCATATCTGAGAGTTTTCTGAGTGAAACCAGTGAATGCCTTGCATTTCTGAAGCTTAGTTTCTATAAATCCATGATACTGTGTTTTCTTGTCCATGAATGTACGTGTACACTGCCTTATTTCTACCGCATCCCTTAATCTGGGTGACCCATTAAGGTCAGTCCACACATAGTGAGAGAGATGTGGCCATTTTCATGTGTACGTTGAAAAAAGCCACATTTTAAAAGCTTTGTGCTTTGAGCTGATGTGGGTTTTAGCTGGATACACCCCAGCAGTATGTGTCATTTTTTAAAAGAAGAATAATGCTGAGTTAATTAAATGGAGGCAGAAACACCTGGTGCATATCATTAAGGAATAAGGTCCTGGGCGATTTAATTAAGATCTTTATTGTTGCGAAGTGGCTTTCCAAGTATTTTTCCACTGAACTTATATTTTACTTTACCATCCTCCCTGCTTCTCTTAGGATGTATGCCAGGTGGTTCTTAGGATATAGACCAGGTGGTATATAGTTCTTTTAGGAGAGAATTTTCTCTCTGTGGAATTTCTGAGTACAGGGAAATTAGAGGCGAATTGGAATTTTTCTTACAAGCCTCTGTGCTTCAAACATTTGACAGGTTAGAGCAATTTGCTGCTTTTCTACCCAGTGGAAAGATAACATCCAGCCTCTTCTAAACCAGCATTCTACTATTTTCAAAGCATATTAAGTCAATAAATGCAATAAGTATATTGTATGCTTTCTTGCTACAAAATGCAGAGAAAAGACAAAGGGTAGACATTCTAATTTAATATTGATGATTCTTCTTTCCAATGTTTAGAACATTTTAAGCAAAGAAAAAAATGAATTGGAAATGAGGTTGCTGTTTGCTGCTAGGGAGTTCCATTCACAGATCTGGGGCTTAATTAACACAGACACAATAAACCCGGCAGCTGCTTCTCAATCCTAAGGCCCCTCTGCTTCTATTGAAATAATCATGATAGCTGCCCAGCTTTCGAGTCACATTTGAAAACAAAGATTTTTGAAAGAGGAGTTGTATATTGATATTGTGATTCCACTCAGCTGTGTAACCAGGCCCCGCTCTCACTGCAAGTTACAAAGATGAAATGCTTTTGCCCCAAGCTGCATGATCAGCTTTTAGGAAGACTTGAATTTCACTTCTTATTTTTTCCCCCAGCATATGTCTGTAAAACCTTATGAAAACTCCAAGATGACCAATATCCCTAAAATAAATGTGGAAGCAATGCTGTATTTGTGGAGTAAAATGAGTCAGATATTGACATTCTCACAGCAACTGTTCAGAACAGATGAAAATTGGAACTCAAAGACTTAAAGCATTTTGACTTGGAAAAAAATTCTAGCACTATTTTCTCTGCAGCTGGTTTGACAGAACCTAAAAATCAAACTCACCAAATATTGGTCTCATATATTTTGTGAGGATGCTATGCATATCATCAAAAGGTGCCATAGGGCCGGGTGCAGTGGCTCACACCTGCAATCCCAGTACCTCGGGAGGCCCAGACGAGAGGATTGCCTGGACCCAGGGGTTCCAGACCAGCCTGGGCAATTTGGCAAGACATTGTCTCTACAATAAATAAAACAACTAGCCGGGCATGGTGGCACGCACCTATATTTCCAGCTACTTGGAAGGCTGAGGCAGAAGGATCACCTGAGCCCAGCAGGCCAAGGCTGTGGTGGCTGTGAGCATGCCACTGCACGGCAGTCTCCAGAGTGAGACTCCAACTCAAAAAAAAAAAAAAATTGCATAGTTTAATATATGTGGTGACCACATTACATGACAGGAGTTTTCTGTTTTTTGAGTAGGCTGTGCTGTGGTTATTAATAATCAAAACACTCCACCCACTCCTTCAGTATGAAGGCGCCGACACCCCAGTGAAGTGTGTTCTCAAGTTTATTAGTAAGTTGGTTGTTTAGAAATCAAAATTAATCGGACGCGGTAGCTCATGCCTGTAAATCCCAGCACATTGGGAGGCCAAGGCGAGAGGATTACCTGAGTCCATGGGTTCAAAAACAGATTGGGCAACTTGGCAAGACCTCGTCTCTACAGTAAATAAAAAAATCAGCTGGGTGTGGTGGTGCAGCTACTTGGAAGGCTGAGGAGGAAGGATCACCTGAGCCTAGCAGGTCAAGGCTGCTGTGGCTGAGAATATGCCACTACACTACAGCCTGGGTAACAGAGTGAGATTCTGACTCAAATAAAAAAAGAAATCAAAATTGTTTTTCCTTAGAATAAATGGTTGTTAAATTCTAAGCAGAAACCCCAAATCAATTGACTTCTAAGTCACGGGAGCAAAACCAAGCCTGAGTTCCAGCTGCTGGGAGTGCACACCTGTGCTGGGTATTCTCCATGTCACCTGCTCTGGCTCTGGATGGCTGGCCTCCTATAGTTGGATTAATTCCTCCAGTTTTCTTGCTGGCTGGCTTTCAGTTGACTTCAGTCTAGGAAGGACTCAGAGTAGAGATGGGAAAGTAAGAGAAGAGAGAAGGGGGAGTATTTCTTCAGCTGTTTCTGTCCTGTTTAGCTGCCGCTAATCTGGCAATGGTTGTGTCCCTCCAAGACCATATCTCTAGCTGGGAATCCTCCTCCACAGCTTACTGGGCTCTAGGAATGCCCTTTGCCCCCTTTCATTTCTAGTCATACAAATATAACAGCACTTTGCTCTTGCTGGTCTCTGGTATCTGAACATCCTGTGTTGGTTTTAAAATTAAAAATGTCTTCATTCTACCATCTAAGCAGAATTCCGTCCATCAAGACCCTGACTGAGAGAGTAAAGGAAGAAGAGGAAAAATAATTTAATATTCGCCGGGCTCGGTGGCTCAGCCTGTAATCCCGCGCCTTTGGGAGGCTGAGGTGAGTGGATTGCCTGAGCCCGCGGGTTCGAGACCCACCTGGGCAGCGAGACCACATCTCTACAATAAATCAAAAAATCAGCCAGGCGTGGTAACGTGTGCCTGTAATTCCAGCTATGTGGAAGGCTGAGGAGGAAGGAGAGGCGGAAGGATCACCGGAGCCCAGCAGGTCGGGTGGCCGGGAACGGTGGCCGGGAGCGGCCACTGCCCTCCAATGTGGGCGACAGAGTAAGACTCCAACTCGGGGAAGAAAAAAATTAATATTCCTAGCCATTAAAAAGGACAAAATTGCTAGGCTAGGTGGCTCATACCTGTAATCCCAGCATCTTAGGAGGCTAAGGCGAGATGATTGCTTGAGCCCAGGAGTTTGAGACCAGCCTGGGCAACACAGCGAGACCTCCTCACTACAAAAAAAATTTTTTAAGTAGCTAGGCGTGGTGGCATACACCTGTAGACCCAGCTACTCAGGAGGCTGAGGCAGAAGAATTGCCTGAGCCCAGGAGTTCAAAGCTGTTGTGAGCTGTGATGCTGGCACTATACTCTAACCTGGGTAACAGAATCAGAATGAGACCCTGACTCAAAAAAAAAATCATGTCCTTTGCAGCAACATGGATGTAGCTAGTCCATCATCCTGAGCAAATCATCACAGAAACAGGAAACAGAATACCACATGTTCTCCCTAATAAGTGGGATCTAAACACTGGATACATGCTGGTGGGCACAAGGATGAGAACGACAGACACCGGGGCTCTCCTAAAGTGGGGAGGGAGGGCCGGGCTCGGTGGCTCAGCCTGTAATCCCAGCACTTTGGGAGGCCGAGGTGAGTGGATTGCCTGAGCCCGTGGGTTAGAGAATAACCTGGGCAACTTGGCAAGACCATGTCTCTACAATAAATAAAAAGATTAGCTGGGTGTGGCAGCATGCGCCTGTAGTTCCTGCTACCTGGAAGGCTGAGGCAGAAGGATCACCTGCACCCAGAAGGTTGACGCTGGGTGGCTGTGAGCGTGCCATTGCACTACAGCCTGGGTGACTCAAAAAATAAAAATAAAAAATAAAGTGGAGAGAGAGGGAGGGTAATTAGTGTTAAAAAACTACCCATTGGGTACCATGACTACCACCTGGGTGAGGCCTCAATAGAAGGATAAACCTCACCAGAACACAATATACCTATATAACAAACCCGTACATGCACCCCTTGACTCTAAAAGAATTTTTTTTATTTTTTTGTCAGAGTCTCACTCTGTCACCCAGGCTGGAGTGCAGTGGCACGCTCATGGCCACCCCAGCCTCAACCTGTTGGGCTCAGGCGATCTTGCCACCTCAGCCTTCCAAGTAGCTGGAACTACAGACATGTGCCACCAGGCCCAGCTAATTTTTTGATTTATTGTAGAAACTATGTCTCACCAAGTTGCCCAGGCTGGTCTCCAACACCTGGGCTCAGGCAATCCTCTCTCCTCGGCCTCCCAAAGTGCTGGGATTATAGGCGTGAGCCACCGCCCAGCCTTTCTTGAGATCTAATCCCTACCCTCAAGGGGAGACAAACAATAAACACACAGGAGAATAACCAAAATAGTTACATGTTTTGGAAAATCTTATGCAGGAAATAAACAGCGCACTGACAAGAGAATGACTGATGAGGGAGGCCAATTTTGGATAGAGTGGTCAAGGAAGGCCTCATTAAGGAGGTGACATTTAATTGCAACTTCAGCATTGAGAAGGAAACTGCAAAGAGTTGGCAAACAGCAGGGGAAATGAGTTCCAGGCAGAAGGAAGTGAAAGTGTAAAGGCATGGAGGTGGGGAAAGAGCTTTGTGGGAAAGCCAGAACCTAACACAGCTGTTTGACTTTGGAGGAAATTAAAGACGGTTATTTGCAAGCCACATGGGGAAGGAAGGCAAGTGCCATTGGAGGAGCGGCCAGGTGGAGATCAGTGGGAGATGAGGCTGGACAGGAGCTGAGGGATTGCGGGGCAGGGCCCTGTTGGCCAGCGTGAAGAGTGTGGATTTATTTCAAGGATAATGAGAGGCCAAGAAGAGTTTTTTGTTTTTTTGTGGTTTTTTTTGAGTCGGAGTCTCTCTCTGTCGCCCAGACTGGAGTGCAGTGGCCGCTCCCAGCCACCGCAGCCTCGACCTGCTGGGCTCCGGCGATCCTTCCGCCTCAGTCTTCCGAGTAGCTGGAACTACAGGCATGTGCCAACTATGCGCGGCTAATTTTCTTGATTTCTTGGTCTCCAACCTGTGGACTCAGGCATTCCTCTCACCTCAGCCTCTCAAAGTGCTGGGATTATAGGAGTGAGCCTGGCCAAGAAGAGCTTTTATTTTTTATTTTTTGAGTCAGAGTCTCACTCTGTCACCCAGGCTGGAGTGCAGTGGCACACTCATGGCCACCACAGCCTCAGCCTGCTGGGCTCCGGCGATCCTTCTGTCTCAGCCTTCCAAGTAGCTGGAACTATAGATGTATGCCACCATGCCGGGCTAGTTTTTGTCATTTATTACAGAGACGAGGTTCACCAAGTTGCCCAGACTGGTCTTGGCCCCGCAGGCTCAGGCAATCCACTCACCTCGGCCTCCCAAAGTGCTGGAATTACAGGCTGAGCCACCATGCCCAGCCTCAAGAAGAGTTTTTAAAGAACAGAATCATGTGATCTGGTTTAATCCTTTTTTTTTTAGAAAGCAGGATTTATTGAGAGAACAGAAAATCTCCCAGAGCAGGAGGGGACCCAAGAAGGTTGCCCTGGTTTCTCTTTTTAAAACATCACTCGAGGCAGGACGTGGTGGCTTCAGTCTGTAATCCCAGCATTTGGGGAGACCAAGGTGAGAGGATTGCCTGAGCCCATAGGTTCGAGAACAGCCTGGGCAATTTGGTGAGACCTCATCTCTACAATAAATCAAAAGATTAGCCGGGCGTGGTAGCACACGCCTGTAATTCCAGCTACTTAGAAGCCTGAGGAGGAAGGATCCCTGGAGCCCAGCTCGTCAACGCTGGGGTGGCTGTGTGCCACTGCACTCCAGCTTTGGCGACAGAGTGAGACTCCAACTCAAAAAAAAGATCACTCAGCCGGGCTCGGTGGCTCAGCCTGTAATCCCGTGCTTTGGGAGGCTGAGGTGAGTGGATTGCCTGAGCCCGCGGGTTCAAGACCCGCCTGGGCAACTTGGCAAGACCTCATCTCTACAATAAATCAAAATGAACCGGGCGTGGTAGCGCGCGCCTGTAGTTCCAGCTACTTGGAAGGCTGAGGCGGTAGGATCGCCGGAGCCCAGCAGGTGGAGGCTGCAGTGGCCAGGAGCGGCCACTGCACTCCAGTCTGGGCGACAGAGTGAGACTCCAACTCAAAAAAAAAAGATCACTCTAGCTGCTCTATGAAGAAGGACCCAGGGAGAAACAAATGAAATAATGGAATCAGGGAGACCAATCAGAAGGCTATTAAAATAACCCAGGCAGAAGACGACTATGTTTTATTCTGAAGTGGTGGGAGTAGTGGTGGTGGAAAAAAGCAGATGTCTGGGAGTTTTATGTTGGAGAGAGAGCTGACAGGACTTGCTAAGGATTGGGTATGGGGGAGGCAAGGAAAAGGGAAGAATCAAGGATGCCTCCCTGGTTTCTGGCTTGGGCCTCTGGCTAGATAAATGGTGGAACTGTTTTTGGAAAGAAGGAAGACAAAGGAAAGAATAGGGAGACGGAAAGATTGTTAAGATGAAGATGTCTATGAGATGCCCAGGGGGAAACGTCAAGCAGGCAGAGGGCCACCCGGGCCTGGTGCTCAGAGGACAGGTTTGAGCTGCGGGATCTTTCTTCTAATCTCTTAGTGGTCAAACAGCCTTCTCAGGTCAACCTGGTTTATGTCAGAAAGGCCCCTCACCAGGCCTGGATGGACTCATTAGAACTCTTTCTGGGGGTAGACGTGAAGCCCCAATTAGTAAAAAGCACTTCCTATGCCTTGCTTGTCATGAGTATACATATTTACTCTTTGAAGAAAAGGATTGCTAGTTGAAAACAAGATTTGAGAATTCCTAGATCCCTGACTATATACCGTGATAATCTTGCCCCTAGAGGTCCAATTTCAACATGACTTAGTGGTATACTTAAAGGGCAACCCCCAGAGTCCAATTTGAGTGACATACAATAATGGCCTCATGGGGAGACATGTACCCCATAGTAAGAGATAAGGTTCCAAAGCTTTTCATTCTGGTTGTCATGGCAACAGCAGCAAGAGCGCTGGAGGTGGGAAGAAGGAAGAGGGAGGAAAGAGGAGAAACCAGAAGCTGTGGTGGCTGCTAGTCTCTAGAAAATAATTAAAGGCAGATATTTACAAGTTGCATGGAGAACACATCGTGTATATCTAGGGTCATTAAAAGCATATCATTTGTAAGTGGACAGTTTGTTCATTTTAAGGACCAGAGATACACATGAAAGCTTTGTCAGACTAGGGGGTTAGGAATACATGGTGCATCTGTTTTATCTCTTGTGTCCAGTGGACTGCCTGAAGCTCCATGTAATTGAATGAATGAGCAAATGAGGTCTCAAAAGAAGAGTCACTACCTTACTTACTTTATATGGATTCTAAAGTCGCTAGATCCTTTGGATAAAGATTTTATTTTACATTAAAACAATATGCATATTCTGGTCAGTGACTACAGGGGACAAACCTGAAAGGAAGAATAATCCCCAAGCCAAGAGACCAAGTCAGGAGGTCTCACTCTCTAGGGTTGATGCTGAAAATTATTCACTAACCGCTGAATAGGATGTTATATAATTAATTGTACACCTCCCATCACGAATCCATTCTATACCAGGCTTTGGATTCAATTCTTGAGGTGACTAAATATCATTTATAAACTGGGGATGTAACGAAGGTTGTGGAAATAGGGAAAGGTGATGGTGTGATAAGGAATACAAGCACAAAGGCAAGGATTCCTGTCAACCCTAAGAAACAAGGAGACTGAAGGAGTTAAAATTTGTTTAAGAGAGTTTAGTGGCCAGGCACGGTGGCTCAAGCCTGTAATCCCAGCACTTGGGAGGCTGAGGTGAGGGGATTGCCTGAGCCCACAGGTTTGAGAACAGCCTGGGCAATTTAGTGAGAACCCGTCTCTATGATAAATCAAAAAATTAGCCGGGCATGGTAGCACGCACCTGTAGTTCCAGATACTTGGAAGGCTGAGGTAGAAGGATCCCTGGACCCCAGCAGGTCGAAGCTGCAGTGGCCATGAGCATACCACTGCACTCCAGCCTGAGCGATGGAGTGAGATTCCAACTCAGAAATAAATAAACAAAAGAGAGAGTCTAATATACCTGGTGCTCACAAATATCCTTTGAAAGGGAAACTCTCCAGTGCTACGGACCCTTGGATAACTGATGTAAAATATCCATCAACTCCTTTCACTTGTCTTTGCTCTAATTCTGTGCTCACAAAGCAATCAATATTTTCATTACCAATTCTATGCCCTTTATAGGCTTAAGAGAATTCCCTGAATAAGAAACATGCACATCCGATAACTGGAAAAGTACACACCCCTCTCCAGATTGCACTGAGAATAAAATTCAAACACCTACGATGACTATGTATGCACCTAATACTGAATCGGACTCCACATCTTTAAAATAAAATTCAAAAGAAAAATTCAAACACCTTCCCAAGTTCTCCCAATCTGCATAATCGGCCCCCGATGACCTCTCTGATCTCAAGTCCTGTCACTCTCCGATGTGGCACTAGGCCCTAGTCCCATGGGCCTTCTTTCCATTCCTGGACACTACTCTTTCCCCCCTTGCAGTCTTCCCCATCCAGTGCCATCTTTTCCAGGTCTCCCTGAGCCCGGTTACTTCTTACCTGTCAATCAGGTCTCAGTTCAAATGTTACCTCCCCAGACTGGTCTCTGTACCTGTTGTTCAACCTTTCCCGTTTTAACCTTCTCTAACAGTTACCATCTTTCCCTTAGCCTATTTTCTGTATCACTATAGACTATCTTATTTGTTGATCTGCTTATTATCTGTATTATCTGATCCCCCACGGAATAAAAATCCAACACTGCTGTAGCCCCAGCATTTAGCACAGAGTCAATATTCAACAGATATTTGTTGAATGAGTTGAATGTGGAAAAGAAGTATGAGTTGGTATAGATGAGAGAGAGGAGACACACATGGGAGTGCAAACCTGAAATTAACAGAACCTTTCTAAGTGCCCATTGTGACTTTTACAATGCATCACTCATTGGCAGTACTACTCACTGCGTATAGCTTGTCTTTGTTTTGTTTGAGACAGGGTCTCACTCTGTCACCCAAACTGAGTACAGTGGTACAATTCCTGCTCATTGCAGCCTTGAACTCCTGGCTCAAGCAATCTTCCAACTTCAGCCTCCCCAGTAGCTGGTACTACAGGCACATACCACCACACCCAGCCAATTTTAAACATTTTTTTGTAGAGGCTAGGTTTCACTATGTTGCCCAGCTTAGTCTCAAGCTCCTGGGTTTAAGTGAGAGTTCCGCCTCGGCCTCCCAAAGTGCTGGGATTACAGGCTTGTGACACTGCACCCGGCCTTGTCCTTGTTTTTGTGCCCTCATTATACTTTAGACTGTGAAAAACTTGAGGTCAAGGACCAACCTGTACACGCTGGCATCCTCTATAACCAAATAAATGTTTATAGGAGACTTCAATGCCCTGTTGATGGAAATGGGCAATTCAGATAAAAATTTGAGATTTTCTGTTGGGTGAGCTTGGCTTAACTGGCTGGGCAAGAGCCTGCCAACATGAGCAGTTTCTACAAGAGAGAGAGAGAAAACAGGCGTGTATGAGTAGTAACAGCACCAAAAGACCTGTGATGAGTCCTTTAGCCCTTCCTCCCCTGTAGTCCCCATCAGCATCCTCCAAATAACCCTGAAAAGATTCCAGGCAATTGCCCAAACTTCCCCATTCCAACCAGATTGCTGCCCTGAGCTTTTTACTGCTTAGAAATGCCAGAGCCAGCTGGTTGTGGTGGCTCATGCCTGTAATCCCAGCCCTTTGGGAGCCAAAGGCGGAGGACTGCTTGAGCCCAGGAGTCCAAGATCACCCTAGGCAACACAGCAAGACCTCGCCTCTACAAAAAAATTTTGAAAATTAGTTCGAGACCCGCCTGGCAACTTGGCGAGACCTCATCTCTACAACAAATCCAAAAAAAAATTAGCTGGGTGTGGTAGCGCACGCCTGAAGTTCCAGCTCCTTGGAAGGCTGAGGGGAAGGATCGCTGGTGCCCAGCAGGTCGAGGCTGCAGTGGCCGGGAGCAGCCACTGCACTCCAGTCTGGACGACAGTGAGACTCCAACTCAAAAAAAACCCAAAAAAAAATTAGTTGGATTGGTGGCGTGCACCTGTAGTCCCAGCTACTTTGGAGGCTGAGGTGGAAGGATCACCTGAGTCCAGGAGGTTTGAGGCTGTGGCGAGCTGTGATCATTCCATTGCCCCTTAATCTGGGCAATAGAGTGAAATGACTCAAAATAAAAATAAAAAATAAAAATAAAGCTAGCACCATTCCTGTACATTGAAGTCAGACAGAAACAGTTCTCACTTGACACTTAAGAAAGGAACTTGGAAAAAAAAAAAATACCCGGGCGTGGTAGCGTGTGCCTGTAGCTCCAACTACTTGGAAGCCTGAGGTGGAAGGATCGCCGGAGCCCAGCAGGTCGAGGCTGCGGTGGCCGGGAGCGGCCACTGCACTCCAGTCTGGGCGACAGAGTGAGACTCCAACTCAAAAAAAAAAAAAAAAAAAAAAGAAAGGAAATTGTCTGGGCTCAGTGGTTCAACCTGTAATCCCAGCACTTTGGGAGGCTGAGGCGAGTGGATTTCCTAAGCCTGCAGGTTCAAGACCCGCCCAGGCAAGTTGATGAGATCTCGTCTCTACAATAAATTTTTTAAAAATTAGCTGAACGCAGTAGCGTGCACCTGTAGTTCCAGGTACTTAGAAAGCTGAGGCGGGAGGATCACCTGAGCCCAGCATGCCAAGGCTGCGGTGGCCAGGAGCATGCTACTGCACTCCAGTCTGGGCAACAGAGTGAGACTCCAACTAAAAGAAAAAAAAAGGAACTTAAGAAAACAGTTCAGCTGAAAGTATGAAAGTAAGGGTGCCGGGCTCAGTGACTCAGCCTGTAATCCCATGCCTTTGGGAGGCTGAGGTGAGTGGATTGCCTGAGCCCCGGGTTCGAGACCCGCCTGGGCAGTGAGACTTAATCTCTACAATAAATCAAAAAATCAGCTGGGTGTGGTAGCACATGCCTGTAACTCCGGCTACTTGGAAGGCTGAGGCGAAAGGATCGCCGGAGCCCAGCAGGTCGAGGCTGCGGTGGCCGGAGCGGCCACTGCACTCCAGTCTGGGGGACAGAGTGAGACCCCGATTCAAAAAAAAAAAAGTAAGGGTGCATAAAGGAGCACCAGTGAGAACCAGCATTCAGTGAGGAGTGACTGGAAAGGACTGTTTAATGTTTTAAACATTGCCAGCAGAGTAGCATGAGACCGAACTTGTTATTTAGCTCAACTATATATAGTTTGCATCCTGGAATTCACTCATGCTATATATAGTAGAGTTTTATTCATGCACTCAAAATAATGCTGTGTGCCGGATTGAAGTGTTCCTGTGGTGCCAGAAATGAAGAGAAAATGGAAATCTTCCATGAACCTACAGGCATGTTCATTACCACCATTGCTGTTTTCACAAATGCTAGGCGGAGGCAGGGAGCTGATTGAGACCAACCTTGGAAAAACAGGGTAGGGCCTGGCTGAGCATACTTTCATTTGAGGACTTTCCCCGAAAAGAATGCCTCTTTTCAAGCTTTTCCTTGTGGAGTATCTAAAGACTGGCTACGGTCATCATTCAGACATAATTCATATTAAAAGATAGTTTAAAGGTCCAAATAATTACCCAGGTTTTATAACCAAAACAAAAAAAACCTCACAAAAATAGTTGATTGTCTTGTCTACTGAACAAAATAGTTCTATTAAGCTGTGCAACATTAACTGGCTCATAAACTTCAGTTTTTGGAATATAAGCAATTTTTTTGAACTTTTGTTCTTTCTTGATTAGAACAGCAGTTTTTCTGACCTGCTTTGAAAAGTAAAAATGTTCTCTGCATAGTCTATTTCAGGCCAAGAAACTCTTGTTTTAATTCAGGAATCTGAGATCTCTTTTGAAAAAGCTACTGTTTTATCATCTCCCCCCAAATTTCAGTTGTCAGGCAGGAGTAAGCACTAAAAGTTAAGCCCCTAAGGGATCGAAGAGTCTTTCTTAGGGGTAGACATTTAGTGTTTTTACTGGTCAGCATCTAACATTCCTTCCTGACAATATATGCCAGTTTCACTTTGGGGGACTGTCCCTTTCCTCCTCTCTACCCATCACATAGTGGAGCATGTGACCTAGATTGCGTCAATGATGGTAGCAATGATATCTCTTTGATGACAATGATTGGCTGGGAGATGGGCAAAGAGTTCAAACTGGACCAATTAGAGCCCGTAAGACTCAATTCTAGAACTTTTATTCAATCAATTAGAGGAAAAGGGGAATCTTTCTTCTGTAATTGGCTGTTGTGATGTAGATAGGGTCTCAGAACTGACTCTGAGGAACCAGTTCTGATGAAGTAGAGCAAAGGTCTGGGTCCTAGTGTTTTCTAGTTTAATTCCCAAATCAAACTGTGCCTAAACTTTTCAGTTTACCTCAATTCAAAGATTCCTTTTTTTTTTTTGCTGAAGTCAGTTGAGGTTGAGTTTTCTGACACCTGCGTCAGATGCCAGTGGAGCCTGCAAAAAATTTAGTATGTGAGAAGAGAGTGGGTTGAGGATTGGTGGACGCAGTTGGCATGAAGAGTTACCAGGAAAGGATACAGATAGCTTCATGCATGGATCCCATACTAGTGATTGGAGAGCCTGGTCTTCCTAGTAATTTTTATTTTAATTAATTTTGTGTTTCATGATTCAAAAGTCAAAACTAAATAAGAAGATATATACAAATAGGTTCCACTCCTTCCTTTGCCCAGTTTTTGCCCAATTTTTATTAAATTTTTTTGGTTTATTTGGTTCCAGTGTGTCTTTATGCAAAATAACCAAATATGAATATGTTTTTTATTTCTCCTCTTTTGCTCCACCAAAGAACTTTGCTCTGTTCTCTAAGCATTTTATTTCTTCAATATATGTTCATTTAAAGCGTGCCCTTCCTCGAAAATCTGCAGTGGCTTTGATTGTTCCTAGTCACTTTCCCCATAATATTTCAAGCAGCTCAGAACCCTATTTAGCATATCCTACCCCTTCTCTGCTCTGTTACCCTGGAGATATCTTAATACTGGAGAATCCTATTTCACCAGTGTTAGATAATTTAAATCAAGCGACTAAAATATAGGTCTGAACCAAGCTCGGTGGCTCACCTTGTAATCTCAGCACTTTGGGAGGCCGAGTTGAGTGGATTGCCTGAGCCCGCAGGTTCGAGACCAGCCCGGCAACTTGGTGAGACCTTGTCTCTACAATAAATAAAAAATTAGCTGGATGTGGTAGCTCGCATCTGTAGTTCCAGCTACTTGGAAGGCTGAGGCAGAAGGATTGCCTAAGGCCAACAGGTCGACAGTGGGGTAGCTGTGAGTATGCCACTGCACTCCAGCCTGGGCGACAGAGCGAGACTCCACTTCAAAAAATAAAATAAAATAAATAAAATATAGGTCTGGCTCTAAACTAAAAAATGAAAACAAAAAAGAAACAAATCTAGAAAGTCTAATATAAATAATACTAACAGAGACTCTTGCAGTGGGGGAGGGAATGGCTATGAAAATAAAAAAGCTACAAAGAGTCTACATTTTTAGACAAAAAAAGAGAAATTAGCATTGACAGACAGGTACGTAGGCAAATATCCCAGAAAGAAGAATACTGTGTATATTGCCACAGAATGATCCATAATTTTGAATAGATGTCAAATTTAGTCCTTTTGGTTGGACAAAAATCTCTGATCAAAGTAATACACTGACCCACATTCTCTTAACATCCACAGATATCTTACTAGCCATTTAAACATACAATGACTTAAACATGACAGCCTCAGAATTCAGACCTGAAAACATGAGATAATTCACTTGGGGCAATGTGAAAGAGAAATTTTTAAAAATTTTATATGGAGTCTAACCCTGTCACCCAAGTTGGAGTACAGTGAATCAAAAAATCTCTACAGTGAATCAAAAAATCAGCCAGGTGTGGTGGCGCACGCCTGTAGTTCCAGCTACTTGGAAGGCTGAGCAGAAGGATCGCCAGAGTCCAGCAGGTCAAGGCTGTGGTGGCTGTGAGTGTGCCACTGCCCTCCAGCTTTTTTTGAGAATCCAACTAAAAAAAAAAGTGTATTGTGTGTGTGTGTGTGTGTGTGTGTGTGTGTGTGTGTGTGTGTGTGTAGTTTCTGTCAGACACAACCTTAATAATTAAGGGTTAAAATTTCACCTTTTTGGTTGGAAACATGAAATATTTGTTTGCTGTACATGTGATACCATGAACGCATTTCCAGATGCTGGGATCTTAGGAACAATTATTGAACATACTTTGTTCCATGTGCTATTTCCTTTTTTTTGTTTGAGTTGGAGTCTCACTGTGTTGCTCAGGCTGGAGTGCAGTGGTAGGGCAGCCTTGACCCGCTGTGCTCCAGCAATCCTTCTGCCTCAGACTTCCAAGTAGGCGGAACTATAGACGCACGCTACCATGTCCGACTTTTAAAAATTTTATTGTAGAGACAAGGTCTCATCAAGTGACGGGCTGGTCTCGAACCCGCGAGCTCAGATAATCCACTCGCCTTAGCCTCCCAAAGTGCTGGGATTACAGACTGAACCACCGAGCCCAGTCTGTGTGTTATTTTCAGTTAAGGTAGGTGGTTTGTGCTATTGCCAAATTTCAATAATTTGATTTTAGATGCAGTAAAACAATCAAAAACCACATATTTTGGAGCTAATGCTACTATTCTAAGAAAACACATTTTATAAGGGCTAATTCAGCATTAAACTTATTTCAGTCATAAATCTGTAGACTCAAAATGTGATTTAGCTCATAGATTTACACTTGTAAAATAAGTAAGGTTTTAATTAAAAGTCAATAGGTTATGTCTAAGCATCAATGAATTTTTGCCCTGGGGCATACACCATTTCTATATTAAGTAGCCTAATAGAAAGCACTTTACTTTTATTTCTTCACTAACACACCATGTGTGAAAAATCCATTCTTGGCACAATATATTATACAATGGAGTTTGATTATTTACATATGTTTCTGCCATTTACAAAACCTGTATTGTCCTCAGCAGGTAGTACCGAGTATATTAGGCAACAGATTACAAAAAACAGAAAGAGAAGTTGGTCCACAATTTGAATAGACTGGAATGTGGAACCAAGGAACAATGGAGACACTCCTCTGTGGCTTTTTTAGAAGGCAGTAAACAACTGTCTTTCAAGGGCAGGTCACCAACCAAAAATTGTAACAAAACAAAGAAGGAAGCTTGAAGAAAAGAAACTCATACTCAGATGGGCAATCCAAAAAGAAAAATGAAGGCAATGAAATTCCCAAGATTTGACCACCAGGAAATCAGAATTTATGTATAATTTAATTAATCCAAGTCTGATTCTGTTATGAGGCAGACCTAAAGATCCAAAAACAAATACAAGAGAGCTAAAAAACAAATAGATCTAAAAACAAGTACGGCTACGACAATGAAAATCTTCCACTCTTTCTTCTCTCCTAAAAGCTAACTATGCCATTGCTGAGCTTCCACTGTATCATTCTTTGCTCATCACAGACCTTCGACTCACTTCTACTCTTTACTAATTTAATTGACAGTGATGCTGTTATAAATATCAAATTACTTTTCATGAAATTATCAGCTTTATAATGACTGTCACCATTAAATTCTAAATCCACTTCCCTTATAAAAATGCCTTTGTGGAATGAGTCATTTTTCTTTCACCATTTCTTAGAACTTCTTACCAGTCAGAATTTTAAAAATAGTATCAATGCACAGACCTTCTACGTTTTAAATCATTTTATCGGGTATTTAATTCTAATACTTGTACCTTGTTGCATTTGTGTCAGGCTGCTTATATTGGACCTGAGTTTTACAAAATAATCAATGTGGAATTAAATTTAATTTAGGTCAGATTGTTTTTAGTCACTGACTGTCATAATAATACATTTCCTATTATGTGCAAATTTCTAGAACATTTTGCTACTCCTTTGGTTATCTCAGAGAGTTTTTTAATCCTTAAATCAAGATTAAACCACTTATATTATTAAAAATACATATATTTTAAAATAAAAATATACATTATACCCTTTTTGGAGAGATAAGGAATAACTCCAAACTAAACTCAAGGAGACATGGAAATTCACTTACAACAGAGAATTCTTTGTTCATGTCTAGTTGCAAAAGCAAAGTCTAATGGTCAATATTACACAGATTTCTATCCAACAAGCCATATTGAGTTGCCATTTTTGAATGTTGTTTGCATAGTTTAGGTTAAAAAAAGGGAAATATCCAGAAAGAAGCAATGGAAGAAATAAATTCCCCTGACATTAAGTTCATATATGTGCACTCTAATGACTTAAACGTTACTCAACACACGCGCTGGTCAGCTCAAGTTGCTAAATAAATATAGGTCCCAGGAGGTTAATAAGTATACCTATCACCTTTGGAGAACTCTACTTACAGGTCAGCCATTTCCTTTTCCTGTCCCTACTGCTCAATAAGTGACTTCTGTTTTACATTACCCAGAATGGCCAAGTTCAACTTAAGTAAAACATCATGGTTCTTAACGAGAAGAGTTTCAAATGCATTTTGCCCCCATAGTTAGCCTTCTGTGAGCAGCCAAGTCTAAAGAGCTGTTATTAAAAGAGCTGTATTTTCTTTATAGCCTGTTCTTGTCCTGGGACTAAAGCATGTTTGGTTAAGGATACTAAATTGAGACAGGCTCCTTCATTAAAAAAAAAGATTAGGAACAAGTTCTGCAATGTTTTTATAATTCAAACTGAAAGCAAATGAATGTTCCATTTTTTTTTAGCCACAGAAAAAGAATGAGTGTGTGCTTCATCTTATTTACTTTTCAAGTTATTGCCAAGAAAAGACAGTTCTTTACACAAACCCTATTTGGACTGAGCTCTTAGGGGTAAAAGAAAATGGATTAAGTATTTGTCTTGAGAGGAAGAATTTTATGGACCCAAGAGGAAGAGGAGCTGAGAGAGACTGACAAAACTGTTACTCAGACTTGAAAAGACTGCCCTGATTTGAGACACTTTAGGATATGTGCTTTTAAAAAAAGTGCTTTGGTAGTGTTCACCTTGTATACTTTCCTTCTTTGAAAGCTGGCACTCTCAAATTCAATTACGATTTTTTTTTTTTTTTGAGTTGGAGTCTCACTCTGTCACCCGGCAAAGGAGTGCAGTGGCTGCTCCCAGCCACCACAGCCTCGACCTGCTGGGCTCCAGCGATCCTTCCACCTCAGCCTTCCCAGTAGCCGGAATTACAGACATGCGCTACCACGCCCGGCTGATTTTTTGATTTATTGTAGACATGAGGTCTCGCCAAGTTGCCCAGGCGGGTCTCGAACCTGAGGGCTCAGGTAATCCACTCACCTCGGCCTCCCAAAGTGCTGGATTACAGGCTGAGCCCCCGAGCCCAGCCCCAATTACGATTTTATTTCTCACTCTTGACAGTTATACATGTCTCCTATTACCTCCCCTTGCCTTCCCATAGTATATGGCTTCCAGGCTCGTCTTTGGCTCCTCATTTCACCCTTCTTTCCTCTTTCTTGCCCTTCCTCCTGAAGACCTATTACTCAACAGTGCTTACAGGTTGTCTGCCATATCCCGAGCACACACTTTACAATAACCTCAGGTCTTTCCTTTCATCTGCCCACCATGGGCAGCCCATGTACTTACTGCTGGGTCCTGTAATTCCTTTGTTTCTCTTGTTGTCCCTTCTCAAAGGATAAAGTAAGGAACTTTAGCTAGGCATGGTGGCTCACACCTGTAATCCCAGCAATTTGGGAGGTGGAGGCAAAAGGATTGCCTGAGCCCAGCAGGTGGAGGCTGTGGTGGCCATGAGTGTGCCACTGCACTTCAGCCTGGACAACAAAGTGAGACCCCGATTCAAAAAGAAAAAAAGGAACTTTAAGGCTGAAAACACATGAAACCAAAATGAGCATGAACACCAGACAAAGAAAATGCCCTCACTTCCTTGTCTCATGTTTATGAGGAAATGAGGTCGGGATTTTATATCTGTGTTATCTTAGTTTATACAGTTCGTGAGAGAAAGATTTGATTGCTGGCTCTGCCACTTATTGTCTGGGTAATCTTGGACAACTTACTTAACCAGATGCCTGAAATACTTTCTGGTCCAAGGCAATCGTATAAGTAAATAAATGACCTTGCTCTGACTTAATTTCCTAATTAGAAGAAATATAGCATAGAGAGTTAAAACATGGGCTCTGGATTAAATATACTTGAGAAGGAGACCTGGACTTTCCACTGACTTGATAGGTGACATTAGTTTCCTTATTTGTGAAATGGGACCAATGTAATTATTATAATTATACTGTATTATAATTATACTGTATTATTATAATTATATGTATAATTTACAGTATCACCCTCATAAGGTTGTGACAAGCAATGGATGATGCACAGAAAGCTTTTAAAATAGTGCCTAGATATCCAGAAATATTCATTATTATTATTATCATGAAGGCTGCTATTCTTCCTAAGGTAGCATCATGACAATTAAAATCTTACAGGTTGTATCACAAAGTTAAAAGTGAGATACCACTTTTATGGAAATAGTCTATATTTAAAAGAATTTCTGGCCAGGCGTGTGGCTCATGCCTGTAATCCCAACACTTTGGAGGCAGAAACAGGAGGATTGCCTGAGCCCAGGGTTTGAGACCAGCCTGGGCAACTTGATGAGACTTCATCTCTACAATAAATTTTTTAAAAATTAGCCAGGTTCCAGTTACTTGGAAGCTGAAGCAGAAAGATTGCCTAGGCCCAGCAGGTTGAGGCTGCAATGGCCAGCCTGGGTGACAGAGAGAGACTCTGACACACACACACACACAAAAGGAATTTCAGCCAGATGCAGTGACTCATCCCTGTAATCAATATCTTGTTTGTTATTGAGTCAGGAACTTACTCTGTTGCCCAGGCTGGAATGCAGTGGCATGATCATGACTCATCACAACCTCAACCTTCTGGGCTCAGGCAATCCTCCTGCCTCAGCCTCTCCAGTAGCTGGGACTAATGGTGTATGCCACCACGCCTGGCAATTTTTTTTTTTTTTTTTTTGAGTTGGAGTCTCACTCTGTCACCCAGGCTGGAGTGCAGTGGCATACTTATGGCCACTGCAGCCTCAGCTTGCTGGGTTTAGGCAATCCTTCCGTCTCAACCTTCCAAGCAGTCAGAACTACAGGCATGTACTACCACATCTGGCTAATTATTTGATTTATTGTAGAGACGAGGTGTGACCAAGTTGCCCAGGCTGATCTCAAACCCCTGGGATCAGGCAATCCTCTCACCTCGGCCTCCCAAAGTGCTGAGATTACAGGCTGAGTGACTGCACCCAGCCAATTTTTTTTTTTTTTTTTGATATGAGATCTTGCTATGTTGCCTAGGCTGGTCTCAGACTTTTGGGCTCAAGCAATCTTCCCACCTCAGCCTCCCAAAGTGTTGGGATTACAGGTGTGAGCCACCACACTTGGTCCAGTACTAATTTCTTTAGAAGGAATTTGATTTTAATTTAGTTTGCTGTCTTACACAGAGAGTTATCAGAGGAAGCAGGCTAATCATATTGGTTGGCCTAACTTTTATCGATGTGTTTTCTGTTGAAACACACACACACACATTTATAGGATAAACATTGTAAAACTGATAGTTGTATTTTTTTTCGATGAAACTATGACAGGCAAACATTTTTGAGCTGGAGCCCAGGTCTACTGGGACATTCCTTAAAATTAGAATTAGTTTCTCTTAGGCTCTTATTCTCATGGTGTTGCCTAAGCGAAGAAAATACTAACTTTCCATTTGATTTAGCTCCTATTTTTCCATTCTGGAAAGAAAGCCCAAACTCCAAAATGTCAGTCCAGAAATGTACCCTAAGAGTCCCAAACAGTTTTGTATAACATAATTCATTTTATGCATGTTAAAGCAGTTTTGCTATGGAATTACCTGGAGTATAATGCCGGTTTCTTCAATATTTATGTATTCAAATGAACAGAGTTTGGTATTTTACCGAGTAAAAAGGCCTTCTCTTCTGAAAAGATGAAAAATCATGAAAAGAGTGTTCTAGCGCTGACTCTATTAAGCCTGCAAAAGCATGAAGGGGTTGGAAGAATGGGCAATTGGGAGGCTGGATAGCCTGCTCTCCTTAGACCAGGCCTAAATTTGGATCAACCAGGACCCTTAGATGGTTTAAGAATGGTGCCTGAAAACTAGTAACAATGCCTGGGTCAAATATTTGTTGAAAGAATAAATACATTTATTAACTATTGGTGCCAGGTACAGTGACTCATGCCTGTAATCTCAGCACTTTGAGAGGCAGAAGCAGAAGAATTGCTTGAGGCCAGGAGTTCGAGACTAGCCTGGACGACAGAGTGAGATCCTTCCCACATCTGTCTTTTTTGTTTTTTGAGTTGGAGTCTCACTCCGTCGCCCAGGCTGGATGGCAGTAACACATTCACGACCACCCCAGCATTGACCTGTTGGCTCCGGTGATCCTTCCACCTCGGTCTTCCAAGTAGCTGGAACTACAGGTGTGTGCTGCCACACCTGGCTAATTTTTTATTTATTGTAGAGACGAGGGCTCACCAAGTTGCCCGGACTGGTCTCAAAACCTTTGGCTCTGGCAATCCACTCACTTGGCCTCCCAGAGTGCTGGAATTACAGGTTGAGCCACCTGTCTTTTTTTTTTTTTTTTTGAGTTGGAGTTGGGTGTGAAGGATGGATGTGGAGAGGCAGTCAAAGAGGTGAAAGAAGAAAAGATT
The DNA here is from genome assembly GCA_027257055.1 of Cephalopachus bancanus. NCBI lineage: Eukaryota > Metazoa > Chordata > Mammalia > Primates > Tarsiidae > Cephalopachus > Cephalopachus bancanus. The sequence goes on along the minus strand of JAPVLO010001765.1, from coordinate 15,881 downwards.
TAAAGAAAGAGATCACGAGGCTCGGTGGCTCAGTCTGTAATCCCGCACCTTTGGGAGGCTAAGGTGAGTGGATTGCCTGAGCCCGCGGGTTCAAGACCTGCCTGGGCAACTTGACGAGACCTCATCTCTACAATAAATCAAAAAATCAGCCGGGCGTGGTAGCGCATGCCAGTAATTCTGGCTACTTGGAAGGCTGAGGCGGAAGGATCGCCAGAGCCCAGCAGGTCAAAGCTGCGGTGGCCGGGAGCGGCCACTGCACTCCAGTCTGGGCAACAGAGTGAGACTCCAACTCAAAAAAAAAAAAAAAAAAAGAGATCACTTCCCACAAACAGCGCTTTGGGAGGCAGAGGGAAGAGGAGAATTGCTTGAGCCCAGAAGTTAAAAACCAAACTGGGCAACATAGCAAGACCTCATCTCTTTAAAAAAAAAAATTATCGGGGCATGGTGGCACATGCCTGTAGTCCCAGCTACTCAGGAGGCTGAGGCAGAAGGATCACCTGAGCCTGCAGGTCGAGCCTGCAGTGAGCCATGATCATGCCACTGCCCTCCAGCTGGGTGACAGAGTGAGACCCTGACCCCAAAATAAAATAAAACATAATGAATAAAATATAAAATAAAATAGTGAAAAACAATTGTATTGTTCTGTGTATCCTTAATTTTAGTTCTTAAACTTGATCACTGTTTCAGTTATTGTTGCTGTATAACAAATTACCCCAAAACTTCATGGTATAAAACAACCATTATTTTGCTTGTGATTTTGTGAATCTGGAAAATGGAAAGAGTGCTGATGAACAGTCTTGTCTTGGGATCTCTCAGGTGACTGCAACCAAATGTTGACTGGAGACACTGTCATCTGAAGCCACAGTCAGCCTACACACCCATGGCTGGCAATCAGTTGATGCTGACAGTTGGCTGGGAGCTCAGCTTAGGCTATCTCCTGGATTATATAAGCATGGCTTCTCCTTCAGGTGGTCTCAGGCTTGTTAGACTTCTTGCATGGTGGCTCACTTACCACAGAATAAGTATAGTATCCCAAGAGAACAAGGAGGAAGCTGTGGTGCCTTAATGACCCAGCCTAGAAGTCAACACACCATCACTTCCTCTGTACTCTATGGGGGGAACCCAAAAAAAGCTGGAATTTGAGGCCGGACATGGTGGCTCACGCCTATAATCCCAGCACTTTGGGAGGCAGAGGTGAGAGAATTGCTTGAGCCCGCAGGTTCAAGACCAGTCTGGGCCATTTGGCAAGACCTCATCTCCACAATAAATCAAAAAATTAAGCCGGGCTTGGTGGCTCAGCCTGTAATCCCGCTCCTTTGGGAGGCTGAGGTGAGTGGATTGCCTGAGCCCACAGATTCGAGCCCGCTTGGGCAACTTGGCGAGATCTCATCTCTACAATAAATCAAAAAATTAGCCGGTCGTGGTAGCATGCGCCTGTGGTTCCAGCTACTTGGAAGGCTGAGGCGGAAGGATCGCCGGAGCCCAGCAGTTCGAGGCTGCGGTGGCCAGGAGCATCCACTGCACTCCAGTTGGGCAGCAGAGTGAGACGCCAACTCAAAAAAAAAAAAAAAATTAGCCAGGCATGGTGGTGCGTGCCTGTAGTTCCAGCTACTTGGAAGGCTGAGGTGAAAGGATTGCCTCAGCCCAGCAGGTCGAGGCTGTGGTGGCCGGGAGTGTGCCACTGCCTTGCAGCCTGGGTGATAGAGTGAGACTCCAACTCAAAAAAAAAAAAGAAAGAAAGAAAAATACTAGAATTTATTTATTTAAAAATTGTATATTTATTCTTACATGCTTAAACGTTCAAAGTCACCTTCAAAGTATTCTCCGTTTTATGCAATACACCTATCAAGATGCTTTTTTCACTCCTTAGAAGAGTTGGGTTTTTTTTTTTTGAGTTGGAGTCTCACTCTGTCACCCAGACTGGAGTGCAGTGGCCGCTCCGGCCACCGCAGCCTCGACCTGCTGGGCTCCAGCGATCCTTCCACTCAGCCTTCCAAGTAGCTGGAACTACAGGCGCGCGTTACCATGCCCGGTTCATTTTTGATTTATTGTAGAGATGAGGTCTCACCAAGTTGCCCAGTTGGGTCTCGAACCCGCGGGCTCAGGCAATCCACTTACCTCAGCCTCCCAAGGCTCAGGATAACAGGCTGAGCCACCAAGCCCAGCCAGAAGAGTTTTGAACTCTCAATGTTGATGCCTTTTAGTGCTTCTACCATGTTTTGTTTCACCTCTTCCACATCAGCAGAGCATTTCCCTTTGAGGAATTTTTTTTATCAGGGAAACAAAATAAAAGTCACTTGCGGTGAGATCACATGAATAGGGAGGGTGGAGCACAAAGTTCATGCCATTTTTGGTCAAAAACTGCTGAACACTCAGCACAGGGTGGGCAGGTTGTGTAAATCACTCATGAAATGGGCAATCCCATTGAAAGAATCTCAAAAAAAAAAATTCACTGAAGCTGAACGCAGCCTCTCACAACAATGCTAGCTGGTACACTGATGCCGATGGGTTCCTAGAATACTCACTTAGCAGGGAAAGCCTGTACTATAAGGGGCCAGCCCTCCGAAAAATAATTCTGGGTGTTTTTGGGTCCCCCTCATACTGAGCAGAGCAATCTCAAGCTCATCCAGATTCAAAAGAAGGAAACCGAGCCCACTGCATAGTGGGAAAAGTATCAAAGAAATCTGGGACTGTATCTTAAAATCACCACAGCCAGGCTGGTCATTTTTGGCATAGTCAGCCTATGCTTTACAAGACTTAATTTGGTTTGGGGTATAACTATCTCGAGATTGCATTTGAATACCTTTTATCATAGAGACTTTCAAACATATTTGAAAGCAAACAATGGTATAATGATCCCTGAGCAACGTGACTCAGCTTCAAAAGTTATCAGTTTATGACCACCTCTGTTTCATCTCTACCACCACCTGTCTGCCCCATCACTAACTCCCATGTAATTCTGAAGTAAATTCAAGACATCATATTTTTTTCTATAATTATTTCAGTATATATCTTTTTGCTGTTGTTTTAGTTGGAGTCTCACTCTGTCACCCAGGCTGGAGTGCAGTGGCATGCTCACAGCCACCCCAGTGTCAATATGGGCTCCAGTGATCCTTCCTGAAAGACGGTGGCACCAGCGAGACTCAACACCCTTTGAGGCCAAGAGATTTATTAGAGCAGCGGCTATAGAGAGAGGGAAAAGGGTCTGTAACTGCCTGGTAGGGAAGGGGGAGTGAGAGGGCGACGGCGAGAGAGGTCTGTATTTATTGGTTTGGGAGGGGGCGGCCAGTGCTGCACCGAAGCCTGGCGGGGGCCGGCCAGTGCCGTATTAGAGTCTTTATTGGAGGGAGCTATGAGGTAGTATTCCTATAGGGAGATAATATTTGTGTATAGGTTTAAGTTTCACGTGCGCGGGAAAAGCAGGAGCTTAGGGCCTTTGTTGTCTTTGTTTGGTTCCATATAGTGTTTAGCGCCATCTTGGGAGACGCCCTTCTGACTATTCCCTGTGCCTTTCATTCCCACCTTTTCTGTTTATTTGGGAGAGGGGCATCGTTATTCTTTCTGGCTGCTTCCTGCTGGATGTGGGCGTTGTGGGGTGAGGTGGGGGAAGGGCACAGAACCAGCCAGAACAGGGCCCAGAGATAGGCGCTGAAGGTGAAGATTTCTGCATGCGAAAGTTCTATAAAAGTCCCTTGTAGATGAAGAATGGCAACTTGTTCCGGCCACTCCTCCAGGGGTCATGAGGCAGTAGTAACCAGCTGTCTTGGAGTAGACTGTGGAGATAGATAGAGTACCTGGAAGAGAACATATCTAAAAGAAAAAATTAGATAAAAACTGGGTTGTTATGGGCTGTTATAACCCTGGATTTTATTGTAACGGGTTGATAGTTGTTAAGTAATTAAGGCTGGTATGGGGTCAGAGGTGGTTCGGATGGAAGGGGCGAGTATGACTGTAATAGTAATTGGTTGACCGTTATTCGAGAGAGCTCTGCCAGGCGCTGTTGGAGAAACCTAAAAACACATGGAGCCGCTGACAAGAGGATAAGTATAACAATTAGTGGAGTTAGAACAGGAAGAAGCCATGTTAGGAGCTGGGTTGCCACCACCCTGAGAATGGGTCTCCAATCAGGTCTTCTCTTCGTTTTTGGAGATTTTCTTGTAGTTGTTTAATTCTGTCCTTAACTATTCCTGATTTATTGGCATAGAAGCAACATTCCTCCTTAAGAAACAGGCATATTCCTCCCTCTTTTGCTGTTAGTAGGTCTTGGCCCTGTCAATTTTGGAGGACCATGTCAGCCAGGGAGTCTAGTTGTGTTTGTAAGTCTAGTACCGTGTCTGCCACCTGTTGTATGTCCTCAATCAGTTGGGAGGAGAGCTGCTTGTAGAAGTGAAGTGAGGACCCCAGCCCTGCTGCCCCGATTCCCATGGCCACAGTGATACCCAGCCCCACCAGCAGAGGTATGAGCTCAACTGCCCGTCTTACTCGTGATGTTGAGGAGCCCACTAAAGGGAGAGGCAGGCTTTGGTTACCGGGTGCTATTACAATGGCGGGGAGGAGGATGACAAGAATGCAGGACCCCAACCAGTTGGGGGGCAAGACCGGGTAGATGGTAGTGACACATAGGAAGGCAGTCCCGTTAAATGGAGGGCAGAGGGTGTTATTTGATTGGACCACAAGTGATTGTGTGCAGAGGTGGGGGGGCCATCCGACCCCCAGAGTGCCGTTTCGTGTTATACACTGGGCTGCGGGCAAGTCATGTGGGAAAGGGATGTTAAAATGTGGTAGTGAATGTGTACATTGGGTTGGAGGTATATGGAGAGTCCAATTTCCAGCGACCGGGTCAGGGGAGACCCAGGATTGGCCGGACTTGAGGCATAGCCAGCAGTCCTTTGCTAGGTCGGGGTTAGTAAGGTTAAGCAGGGTATGGGTTTGGCTAAGGACAGGAAGAAGTTCCGGATCTGTCTGATAAGAGCCCCGGAGTTTTGGGAGGTTGGGCACACTAATACCAGCCCATTGAAATGTTGAATGAGCTCTTCCATGACCCGCTTAGTGTTTTGCTGTTCAGCATAATCTTGCCCCCCTTCCCCCATCTGATCTCCCCACAGGAGGTCCGAGGTTCCAGCAGATTTTTTCTCCCTGTTTCCTGGGACAAGAATACCCAGAATGTTGTCCCAGGCTTCGTCCCGTCCAGGCCTGCTGTTTGGTTGGTCTGAGGCAGACCGAGGCTTGCTCGTAGCAAGATGCCTGGACAAAAGAATGGATGGATGAACATTCAGCAGGGCAGGGGAGTATTTTGTTTTGGGGTTTTGGGGGGGGGGTCTTGCTCCAGCAGCGGACTGTGTCCCTATTGCCTGGGCAGCCCGCTTGGAAGCCTCTTAACATTGTTGCAGCCCAGTATTTTTGTGTTCCTAGTTGGCACGAAAATTTTTGATAATAGCATATACTGGGCATCAGCTGGTAGAGTCTGGGTTTTCCCGCAGAGACGCATTGGTTGCAAGTCCAATCAGCCATGCCCCATGATACTGTAAAGTTATTGGCTAGGCTTATTAATATGAATATGGTTAAACCGTAACTGGAGGTAAAACCGGGAGTTATTTTGGTCTTTAAAGGAGGCATCTGATGAGAACAAAACTTGTGACAATTAAGAGATAGGTAGTAGCTAACAGAATTTTTGCTGCAGACGGCCAGCTTGTGGGTGCTGAGCAGGTGAGTAATATATTAAGCAGAATGGCAATTAGGCCAAGAAAGGAGAGGGGCCAAGGGTCACAAGTTTTCTGTGTTGTATCCAGGATGTTGGGTTGGATTTGGGTTGGGATGAGTGGTGAGTCGAGACAGGCGAAGTTTAAGGGGTTGGTCTGGAACCTGGGAGCAGGTGCACCTGTGGGTGGGTGGACAAGTGTTATTATGGGTGGATTGTGAGGAAGGAGGGGTGGCAGGTTTAAGACGGGAAATGTGAATCCATGGGGTAACCTGACGTTGGGCTGTGATCAGTTTTGTTGCCGTGGGAGTGGATAAAACTACTTGAAGAGGTTCAGACCACTTTGGGTTAAGGTGAGTTTTCATTTCCGGGTCAGAAAAATAGACCCATTGTCCAGGAATAAGAGGAGATGGGATTTGACCGTTGGACGAGACTGGTAAAAGGAGGTTTTGATTTTCCCCAAAAGTGGGAACGAATGAAGGACAAGACGGGGTAAAGTATGTGATTGGGAGTCAGAGGGGTTGCAGTGGGGATTCCTGGGGGCAGCACTGGACGGTCATATATCACTTCAAAAGGCGAGAGTTGGGACGGTTTTTTGGGGAGAACTCGCATTTGGAAGAGGGCCAGCGGGAGGAGGGAGACCCAGTCTCAATGGAGTTCGAGGGATAATTTGGTGAGAGTGTCTTTGAGGGTGCGATTGGCTCGCTCAACCTTTCTGGACGATTGTGGGTGGTATGGGATATGGAAATGCCAGTTAACGTGGAGGTCGGTTGTCAGGGATTGTACCACTCGTGAGGTAAATTTGGGTCTGTTATCAGACTGGAGAGATAAAGGGACACCAAACCTAGGAATTATGTGATTGGCAAGGATGGACCCTACAGTGGCTGCTCGTTTGTTTGTGGTGGGGTATGCCTCTACCCATCCAGAAAAGTGTCGACCAAGACGAGGAGGTATTTGATGTTGTGAACTGAGGGCATGACAGTAAAGTCAACCTGCCAGTCCATACCCGGAAGCTTGCCCCAGGCCTGATGCGTGGGAAATGTTCCCGGTTTTAAGGGGGTATGGGGATTAGTTCACTGGCAGATAGAACATTGAGAGGTAATGGTTTTTATAAGCTTTATATGGTGGGGGTCGAGGGTGAAGAAGTTTTTTAGGAAAGACATTAGAGCAGAGGGATTGGTATGAAAGACTGAGTGTAGATATGGGATGAGGGCGGAGATAGAGGGGGGGTTTGGCGGTGGTGAATTAGTGGGAGGCGTATGGCTTGGACCAGGGCGGGTAACAGCTGCCGTAGTGGAGATAGCCCACGAGGCTGCTTGTTGGGCCACACTGGGGATGGACCCCAAGGCTGCTTGTCGGGCTGCGTTCTCTGCCCTGGAGTTTCCCTGAGTTATGAGTGAGGAGTCGGACTGGTGGGCCTTGCAGTGAGAAATGCCAATATTGGTGGGAAGCAGAGAGGTGGTGAGAAGGTTGGAGATTAGTTTAGCGTTAATTACTGCTGAGCCTTTGGTAGTCAGTAACCCCCTTTCCTTCCATATGGCCGAGTGGGAGAGGAGAATGAGGAAAACATATTTGGAGTCAGTGTAGGGTGAGAGGGAGTGTCCAGCCGCTAGCTGGAACGCTCGAGTGGCAGCTATAAGTTCTGCCTTTGATTAGTGGTGCCTGGCGGGAGAGGCTTTGCCTCAATGACGTGTGTAATAGAGGTGATGGCGTATCCCGCAACCTGGGACCCGTTGTGTAGGAAGGAGCTGCCGTCAGTGAACCAGGTATAGCAGCGGGGAGGGCAAAGGGTCCTCCTGAATGTGAACCGGGCAAGAAGGAGAGCCTCCACAGCTTATACACAGTCGTGGGTTGGTGGGGCTGTGGAGGAAGGGAGCAGTGTGGCTGGATTTAGGGGCACAAGTTTGAAAGGATATGGAGGGATCTTGTAAAAAGAAGACAAGGAGTGATAGGACTTGACCAGGGGGTAGCGTTTGAAGGCCTTTGTAGCTTAGAAGGTACTGTAGATGGGGGGGGGGTTACCGTGATAGGGGCCCCGAAGGTGAGTTTTTTGGATTCGCACACCAACATGTGGGTAGGGGGACAGTGCTCGCAGACATGGGGCCCAGCTCTGGACGGTGTGGTCTAACTGTTTTGAGAGATAGGCCACCGGGGCGAACGCCTGTCCATAAAGCTGCCCTAGGACTCCCAGGGCCACCCCTTTTGTTTTTGTGCACATACAAGATGAAAGGTAGGTGTATATCTGGCAGATGGAGAGCGGGGCCCTTTATGAGGACTTGCTGAAGGGCAATACAAGGTTGTTTGACGGAGGAGGGTGTTAAGAGTGGCTCATTGGGGTCTCCCTTCATGAGAGTATAGAGTGGCTTTGCAAGTAGGGCAAAGTTGGGAATCCACACCCGAAAGTATCCAGCCAGCCCCAAAAATGATTGGATTTCCTCTTTAGTCTTGGGTATATTTAGGGATTGGATTAGGGCTTTTCAGTCCATTGTTATGGCCTTTTGTCGGTGTGAGATGGCTACCCCCAGATATGTGACTTGCGTGGCAGACAGTTGGACTTTTTGAGGGGATACCCGATATCCCTTTTCTGCTAGAAAGTTAAGAGTGAGTGCAATGTCCGTTTGAGAATCAGCTAAGGAAGGGCTACACAGGAGGAGATCATCCACATACTGAATAAGGGTGGATTTGGTAAGTGAGAGAGACTTAAGATCTGCTGCTAAGGTTTGACCAAACAGGTGGGGGCTATCTTGAAATCCTTGTGGCAGGACTGTCCAGGTGAGTTGTTGTGAATGGCAAGATGTTGGGTCAGTCCACGTGAATGTGAAGATGTTTTGTGAGTCCACTTTCCAGAGGGACGGTGAAGAACGCGTCTTTAAGGTCGAGGACTGAAGAATGAGTGGCAGTCGGGGGAATTGAGGATAGAATGGTATAAGAATTGGGGACTAGCGGGTGAATGGGGATGACAGCCGCATTAATGAGTCTTAGATCTTGTACTAAGCAGTAAGTGCCGTCTGGTTTTCGTACCGCTAAAATGGGAGTGTTAAACGGGGAGTTGTTAGGGTGCAGATACCCCTTCTGTAATAAAGAGTTGATGACAGGTTGAAGTCCCAGGAGGCTGGAGGTAGGAAGAGAGTATTGCGGTTGGTTGGGGTAGGCAGAGGGGTTTTTGAGCTGACTGTGAACTGGGGGGCAGTGCGCTAGGGAGGGGGAGTTTACGTCCCATACTTAGGCATTTACTACAGAAGAGGATAAAGGAGGAAGTGAGTCTGTTGGGGACTCTTCAGTAGTGAGAAGTGCCAAAAAGGGGTTTGTGGGGGATGGGTTGGTAAGGGCTGCACTTGGGTTAAAGGTGATGGACACCTGGAATTTGGCTAGAATGTCCCTGCCCATGAGAGATACGGGACATTGAGGCAGTACCAAAAAGGAATGAGTGAAGGGGATGTTTGCAAAAATGCACGTAATTGCGGGAGTTATGCGTGGAGTGATGGACTGGCCCCCTACCCCGGCTATAGGGGACTTAGACGGGGAAGTTGGGCCCCCAAATTCTTGTATGACGGAAAGGGTGGCTCCAGTGTCCAGGAGAAAATGGATGGGGCGCCCGTCAAATCAAAAAATTATCTGGGTGTGGTGGCACGTGCCTGTGGTTCCAGCTACTAAAAGACTGAGGCAGAAGGATAACCTGAGCCCAGCAGGTGGAGGCTGCAGTGGCCACGAGCATGCCACTGTACTCCAGCTTGGGTGACAGAATGAGACTCTGACTCAAAAAAAAAAAAAAAACTTGGTAGGAAGGACACAACATCAGTAAGGGTACCTGACTCAAACCAGGCAGAATGGGGACCAAAGGGAGGCCCAAACTTTACCTTTATGATGACCACTTGTATACCTAATCCTGAATTGTACCCCACATCTTTAAAATAAAATAAAAAAGAATTAGTAGGATTTTTTTTGTAGGTTTTGCTTTTTTACTTTTTAATAACACATAAAAATACAAGGATAGGAATTCCCAGATTCCTATTGTGTGCAGCCCCAGAGAGTACTCTGCCAGATAGGAGAGCTAAGGAAGGTTCTGGATGAGTTCTGGGAAAAGTATGGCAATGACATGTGCAAATATTTGGGAGATATTGTTTATATGTGTATGACAGGGGTATTGAAATGCTTGGGTTCATAGATACATATGCAAATGATAAAAAATAGCACGTTTTAATATAGGAAAAATAAAGATATTACAAGAAAGATCTGGCTGAAAATACTATTTGGCGGCCAACCCCTTTGGGTCTCCTCCCACCATAGAAGCTTTTCTGTCCTCTCAATAAATCCTGCTTTAAAAAAAAAAAAAAGACCCAGCTGGGCTCGGTGACTCAGCCTGTAATCCCACAGCTTGGGAGGCTGAGGTGAGTGAATTGCCTGAGCCCGCGGGTTCGAGACCCGCCTGGCCAACTTGGTGAGATCTCATCTCTACAATAAATCAAAAAAATTAGCAATTGTGGTAGCGCGCACCTGTAGTTCCAGCTACTTGGAAGGCTGAGGCGGAAGGATCACCGGAGCCCAGCAGGTCGAGGCTGCGGTGACCGGGAGCGGCCACTGCACTCCAGTGTGGGCAACAGAGTGAGACTCCAACTCAAAAAAAAAAAAAAAAAGACAGGAAAATACTATTTGGCAAAACAAGACCTATCACCATACACCTACCTATCACCATACACAAAAAAAACAAGACCTATCACCATACACCTACCTATCACCATACACAAAAATCAACTCTACATGGATCAAAAACCTAAACATAAAACCTCAAACTGTAAGAACCTTAAAAAACGCAGGAGACACCCTTATGGAAATTGAAACTGGCAACTAATATCTGATCAAAACCCCAAGTGTCCATGCCATAAGAGATAAGACAGATAAGTGGAACCTCATCAAACTGGCAAGTTTCTGCAAAGCCCAAGAAACAAACTATCAAGAGAGCAGTGAGACAGCCTACAGTCTGGGAAAAATATTTGCCAACTATATATCTGAGGCCTAACGTCTAAGATCTATAAGGAACTCAAACGTGCTAAAAAGAAAAAAAACAGCTCCATTACAAAGTGGAAAAAGAAGCCGGGCTTGGTGGCCCAGCCTGTAATCCCGCGCCTTTGGGAGGCTGAGGTGAGTGGATTGCCTGAGCCCGCGGGTTCAAGACCCGCCTGGGCAATTTAGCGAGACCTCATTTCTACAATAAAATCAAAATGAGCCGGGTGTGGTAGCGCGCGCCTGTAGTTCCAGCTACTTGGAAGGCTGAGGCGGAAGGATCGTCAGAGCCCAGTGGGTCGAGGCTGCGGTGGCCAGGAGCGGCCACTGCACTCCAGTGTGGGTGACAGAGTGAGACTACAACTCAAAAAAACAAACAAACAAACAAACAAAAAAACAAGTGGAAAAAAAATATGAATGGACACTTCTCAAAAGAAGATATACGAGCAACCAACAGATACGTGAAAAATGCTCAGCCTCACTAGTCATCAAAGAAATGCAAATTAAAACCACATTGAGATAGGCTGTGGTGGCCAGGAGCGGCCACTGCACTCCAGTCTGGGCAACAGAGTGAGGCTCTTAACTCAAAAAAAAAAAAAAAGTGAAACCGTCAATTATGGTGGGAAATCAATAGACTCGATCTAAAATCAATCAGCTAAGAAGTTGAATAAAAGCACATTATTTACAAAATGGCGATAAACATTAAACGAAACAGCTAAGAGCTTAGGTGAGTACCTCCAGAGAGTAGAAGCAGGAGGCCTATAGGGATCAGGCAGGAAACTTTTTTTTTAATTAGAAATGTTTAGGCAATGTTACTTTTTTATACTATTATATATGTGTCACTTAACAACAGGGACATGTTCTGAGAAATGCATTGTTAAGTGATGTGCAACATGTTACTGTACTGTAGGCAGCTGTAACACGATGGTATTTGTGTATCTAAACTAAAAAATTACAGTAAAAACATAGTATTATAATCTTATGGGACCCCCACTGAATATGAGGTCTGTCGTTGACTGAAGCATCATTATGTGGCCCTGACTGTACATGTATAAAAACAGAAATTAATGTAAAAATACAGGGACATATTGTTTATGCAATGTTAAAAATAGTTAAAAGAGAGCTGCAAAGTAAAGATTACTCTAAGGTCAGAAAAAAAAAATACACCCAGAAGTGTTTCACCTTGTATTTTACATGTGGATTTAATGATGATCTCTTTCACCCTATGGATTTCCAGTGGCTTTCTACTGCCTTAGAAAAACAAGATCAATATATATATTTTCTACTTCTAGTGCATTCTCCATTACAACCATTAACTGTCACTTCAGTCCTTTTCAGATTTTTTTCAAAAAAACTTCATTTTACAATCTCATTCTCAAATTCAAGCGTGATTTCAAACTAAATCCTCTCCTGGAAATGGCCTGTTAATTGCATTGATCTCACTGGACTGCTCCAATCCATTATGAAATAGTGGTTAAAGACTTGGAGCTCTAGAATCCAACAGACCAGGTTCCATCCTTGCTGGGCCACCTGAAGGTTAGATAACCTTGGGTAAGTTGCCTTCTATATATCAATGCATCAATCTGGCAATAGTAAGAGGACCTATTTTGCAGATGTAAAGATTAAAAGAGATAATAATTGTAAAAAAATAAGTCTTGCCAGGTGCAGTGGCTCATACCTGTAATCCTAGCACTTTGGTGGATTTTTTTTTGAGTTGGAGTCTCACTCTGTTGCCCAGGCTGGAGTGCAGTGGCACGCTCATGGCCACAGTAGCCTTGACCTGCTGGGCTCAGGTGATTCTTCCACCTCAGTCTTCCAAGTGGCGGGAAAACTACAGCCATATGCCACTACACCCAGCTAATTTTTTAATTTATTGTAGAGACGAGGTCTCACCAAGTTGCCCAGGCTGGTCTCGAACCCGGGGGCTCAGGCAATCCTCTCACCTCAGCCTCCCAGAGTGCTCTAGACGTGAGCCACTGTGCCCAGCCTATCCCAGCACTTTGGGAGGCAGAGGCAAGAGGACTGCCTGAGCTCAGGGGTTCAAGACCAGTCTGGGCAATATGGTGAGACCTTGTTTCTAAAAAAGAAAGAAAAAAAAAAGTAAGTCTTCCAAATAAATAAATATGTGATGTGATTATTAAAGAACAGGCAGGCATGCATTCAGAGACATCTCTGATAACTCTTATCTAGAGAAATTCAATGCAGTGTGTTTCTGAGCAGGTGAACTGAAAAGTTCATTTACAGAATGCCTGTGAGGGGCTTATTCATGGTAGACACTGGAGGTATAAGATGAATAAGACACATCCCCGCCCTTTAAGAGGGCTTAGACTAGAGTGGGATGCAGACAGTAGTCCCCTTTTGCTTATGGTGCTTTCTAAAGTTTTAGTTACCATGGTCAACCAGGGTCTGAAAATATTAAATAGAAAATTCCAGAAATCAATACATAAAGTGTAAACTATGAGTAGTGTGACAAAATCTTGTGCTGTCCTGCCCTCCCCCACCCAGGACATGAATCATACCTGGGTCTGGCATATCCTGGGTGTATATTTCTCTCAGCCTGTTAGTCATGCAGCCCCCTCAGTTATTGGTTATCAGATCGACTGTCATGAGATGGCAGTAACCCTTATTTTACTTAGTAATGGTCCTAAAGCACAAGAATAGTGATGCTGACATATTGCTATCTATAATTGTTGTATTTTATTATTAGTTATTGTTGTTCACTTTTACTGTGCCCAATTTATAAGTTAAACTTTATTATAAGTAGATATGTTAGTAAAAAAGCACAATATATACAGAATTGAGTTCAGTAGTATCCATGGTTTCAGGCATCCCCTGGGGGGCTTAGAACATATCTGCCTGTAGAAAAGGGAGGGACTATTATAATGTAACAGGTGATAAAATAAAGGTAGATCAAAAACACGTTCACCATGACTGACTGAGTGGGGGCGCCATAATTCCCCATGTGGAGACAGTTGTTTTGAACATTTAGAAGAATGTTATATACTCTTCCCCCAGTGCCACAAAGAGAAATTTTTTGTAAAGCAGATGTCCCTTCCCAGGAACGGGATAAAGACATAAAATTTGCCACCGCAGTGGCAGGGACAGTGGTTGCAGTGGTGAATCTTGCAATGGGTAAGATCTGCTAAACTTGTCATAACTTATATCAAGTATTTCCTGAGCCCCATCCCAAACTGCGATGGACACAGGGATGGCGAAAGAACTGGATGGTGACAGAACTGGCTGGATCAAAGAAACAAGCACTTGGGATAGCACCAAGCAGGAGGGTGTGATGAATACTAAAGAAGCAAATTAGTTGTGAAGAATTAACTTTGCCCAAAGAGAGATCTGGCCAGCCGGGCTCAGTGGCTCAGCCTGTAATCCCGCAACTTGGGAGGCTGAGGTGAGTGGATTGCCCGAGCCCGCGGGTTCAAGACCCGCCCGGGCAACTTGGCGAGCCCTCATCTCTACAATAAATCAAAAAATTAGCCGGGGGTGGTAGCACGTGCCTGTAGTTCCAGTTACTTGGAAGGCTGAGGCGGAAGGATCGCCGGAGCCCAGCAGGTTGAGGCTGCAGTGGCGGGAGCAGCCACTACACTCAGGTCTGGGCAACTGAGTGAGACTCCAACTTAAAAAAAAAAAAAAGAAGTCTGGCCTTTGCCCTAGGCTACTGAGAGGTAATCTCTAGGCCTCTGGAATGCTCGGTCTGATAAGGGTGTTTTTGCTTGCCTAGGGGCTTTGGCTGTTAGACAATCTAACAACTTGATTTATGATGGAGGCTTTGGGTCACTCCATATCAGTTCTGACCTCTAGAAAGGTCTGCTAGAGACTCAAAGTCTATGTAATTGAACTCCCATAATAAAGACCAAAGACTTGAGTGAGCTTCCCTTGCTGGCAATGCAGAGGGTCCCTGACTTATGGTGGTTAAGTTTAGGGTTTTTCGAGTTTACAATGGCTCAAAACTGTCACAATTGCAATGTAATGCACTGTGTTCAATAAATTACATGAGAGGCCAGACACGATATCTCATGCCTATAATCCCAGTACTTTGGGAGGCTGGGATGAGATGAAAGCATTGCCTGAGCTCACAGGTTCGAGACCAGCCTGGCAACTTGGTGAGACCTTATCTCTACAATAACTCAAAAAATTAGCCAGGCATGGTGGTGCGTGCCTGTCGTTCCAGCTTTTTGGGAAAGGGCTGAGGCAGAAGGATCACCTGTGCCCAGCAGGTCGAGGCTGTGGTGGTCATAAGCATGCCATTGCGCTCCAGCCTGGGTTGACAGAGTGAGACTCCAACTTAAAAAAAAAACATTTTGACTTACCATATTTTCAAGTTATCGTGGGTTTATTAGGACATAACCCCGCTGTAAGCTGAAGAGCATCTCTCCTATGTGCATACTCTCACACATCATGGTCAAGGCTCCATGATTCCTTGGGAGATGATGACCAGAAGCTCCACGTTCGGACACCTCTTAAATCTGCCCTTGTATCTCTTCTTTGATTGATTTTAGTTTATATTCTTTGCTATAATAAAACTGTAACCATAAGTATAGTGCTTTCCTGAGTTCTGTGAGTCATTCTATGAGGGTGGTTTTGAAAACCTCCAATTTTATAGCCAGCTAGTTGAGGGTGGTCCTCGAAACACACAAACTTGTGGCTGTCGTCTGAAGTGAAGGCAGCTTGTGGGGACTGTTCCCTTCAACTGAACACTCAGCTAAATTCAGTGCAGTAGCTAAGCATTGGGGAGTTGCCGAGACAGAAGGACCACGTGGGAACTGAAAGTCCTTACGGGTGAGTATCAGACTCTGCTTAATTCTCTAGGTTCTGCTGTGGCCTTCTCCCCACACCTATGACCACTGAGCACTCACCTCAGGTTCAACACCTCTTTCTCACAGCTCCGAGTATCAGAGACTAATTAGATCGCAGGGGTTTACGGAACACTGTCCCAGTGCTCTGTGACGCAAACCATCACGCTGGCTGGGAGTGGGGAGAAGAATAGCATGTAAATTCAAGGTAAAGCCTTCAGCAATAGACCTGGTGTAGCAGTCAGGGTCTTACAAGAAAGACCATAATTCAAGAAGAACTTGTTATAAAAGGGGTTTCCTACAAAAGTATGGGTACTGGACAACTGTAAGGGATAGGACAATAGCAGCCCTAGACTCAAAGACAAAAGAGAAAGAAAGAG
>JAPVLO010001764.1:0-49654 GCA_027257055.1 Cephalopachus bancanus | reverse complement strand
TTAATTGTCTGGCTATCTAGCCATTTGGGTTTTATGGTTAGTTAGCTGTTTAGTTGACTGGCTATCTAGCTGGTTATTTGACTGACTATCTAGCCAGTGAGTTGACAGCTAGTTAGCCGGTTAGTTGACTGGCTATCTAGCCAGTTACTTGCCTGGCTATCTAGCTGGTTAGTTGTGGGATATCTAGCCGGTTACTTGCTTGCCTGTATAACAGGTTAGTTGACTGGCTATCTAGATGGTTAGTTGCCTGGCTAGATAGCCGGTTGGTTTAGTGGCAATCTAGACAGTTAGTTGACTGTATATCTAGCTGGTTAGCTGACTGGCTATCTAGCCAGTTACTTGATTGGCTATTTAGCCAGTTACTTGACTGCCTATCTAGCCAGTTAGTTGACTGGCTACAAGCCGGTTAGTTGACTGGCTACCTAGCCTGTTAGTTGACCGGCTCTTAGCCAGTTACTTTACTGGCTACCTAGCCAGTTCATTGAATAGCTTCCTATCCAGTTAGTTGACTGGCTACCTAGCCAGTTCAATGACTGGATATCTAGCAGGTTAGTTGACTGGCTACCTAGACAGTTCGTTGCCTGTCTAGTTAGCCAGTGAGTTGACTAGCTAGTTAGACAGTTCATTGCCTGGCTAGTTAGTCAGTTAGTTGATGAGTTAGTTAGCTGGTTATTTGACTCTCTAGTTAGCAGGTTTGATGACTGACTAGGTAGCTGGTTATTTGATCGGTTAGTTAGCCGGTTAGATGACTGGCTACCTAGCAGTTTAGATGACTGGCTACCAAGCTGGTTATTTGAATGGCTAGTTAGCCGAATAGTTGACTGGCTAGTTAGCCGGTTAGTTGAATTGTTAGTTAGCCGGTTAGTTGACTGCTTCGTTAGCTGGTTATTTAACTGGCTAGTTATCCGGTTAATTGCCTGTCTAGCCGGTTAGTTGAATGCCTATCTAGCCGGTTAGTTGACTAGCTATCTAGCCGGTTAGTTGACTGGCTACCAAGCCGTTTAGTTGACTGAATACCTAGCCGGTTAGTTGACTGGCTACCTAGTCGGTGAGTTGACTGGCTAGTTAGACAGTTAGTTGACTGGCTACCTAGCCGGTTATTTGAATGGCTAGCTGGTCCATTGGTTGACTGGCTACCTACCCAGTTAGTTGACTAGTTTGCCAATTAGTTGACTGGCTACCGAACTTGTTAGTTGACTGGCTAGTTGGACGGTTAGGTTACTGGCTATCTAGCCGGTTAGTTGATTGGCTACCCAGCCGGTTAGTTTACTAGATACCTAGCTGGTTAGTTGAATGGCTAGTTAGCCGGTTAGTTGACAGGCTACCTATTCGGTTAGTTGACTGCCTAGCTAGCCGGTTAGTTGACTGGCAATTTAGCCGATTAGTTGACTGGCTACCTAGCCAGTTAGCTGACTGGCAATTTAGCCGCTTAGTCGACTGGTTACCTAGCCATTAGTTGACTGGCTACCTAGCCGGTTAGTTGACAGGCTATTTAGCCTGTTAGTTGACTGGCTACCTAGCTGGTTAGATTACTGACTAGTTAACCAGTTATTTGACTGGCTACCTTGCCGGTTAGTTGACTGTCTAGTTAGCCAGTTAGTTGACTGGCTACATAGCCGGTTAATTGACTGGCTACCTAGCCAATTAGTTGACTGTCTACTTAGCTGGTTAGTAGACTGGCTACCTAGCTGGTTCATTGACAGGCTAGTTAGCCAGTTAGTTGACTGGCTACCTAGCCCGTTAGTTGACTGTCTACTTAGCCGGTTAGTAGACTGGCTACCTAGCTGGTTCGTTGACTGGCTACCTAGCCGGTTAGTTTACTGGCTACCTAGCCCACTAGCTGACTGGTTAGGCAGCCAGTTAATTGACTGGCTACCTAGCCATTTCGTTGACTGACTACCTAGCCGCTTAATTAACTGGTTAGTTAGTCAGTTAGTTGACTGACTAGTTATCTGGTTAGTTGACTGGCTCTCTAGCCGGTTAGTTCACTGCCTCTCTAGCAGGTTAGTTGATTGACTAACTAGCCGTTTAGTTGAATTGCTATCTAGCCGATTAGTTGACTGGCTATCTAGCCTTGTAGTTGACTGACTATTTAGCAGTTTAGTTTACTGACTGTCTAGCTGGTTACTTAACTGACTAGTTAGCCGGTTAGTTGACTGGCTATCTAGCTGGTTGGTTGACGGGCTATCTAGCCAGTTAGTTCACTGGCGAGTTAGCTGGTTGGTTGACTGGCTATCTAGTCAGTTACTTGCCTGGCTATCTAGCCGGTAAGTTGACTGTCTATCTAGCCATTACTTTCTTGCCTGTCTAATCGGTTATTTGACTGTCTATCTAGCCCGTTAGTTGACTGGCTAGTTAGCCAGTTAGTTGACTGGACATCTAGCTGGTTAGTTGACTGCAACTCTAGCCAGTTAATTGACTGGCTATCTAGCCAGTTAGTTGACTGGGTATCTAGCCAGTTAATTGACTGCCTATCTAGCCAAGTTGTTGCCTGGCTACATAGCCTGTTATTTTACTGTCTAACTAGACTGTTAATTTATTGGCTAGTTATCCGTATAATTGACTGGCTACCTAGCCATTCGTTGACTGGCTTCCTAGCCGGTTAGTTGACTGGCTACCTAGCCGGTTCATTGACTGGCTACCATTCTGTTAGTTGACTGACTAGTTAGCTGGTTAGTTGATTAGGTAGTTAGCCACTTAGCTGACTTAGTATTTAGCTTGTTAGTTAACTGACTAGTTAGCCGGTTAGTTGACTGGTTAGTTATCCACTTAGTAGACTACCAATCTAGCCAGTTAGTTGACTGGCTACCTAGTCATTAGTTGACTGGCTAGTTAGCCAGTTAGTTGATGGCTATTTGGCTGGTTAGTTGATGGCTATCTAGCATGTTAGTTGACCGTCTAGTTAACCAGTTAGTTGACTGGCTATCTAGCCAGTTACGGGGTTTGGGCTAACTAGCAAGTTAGTTGACTGGGTATCTAGACGGTTACTTCCTTCTCTGTTTAGCAGGTTAGTAGACTGCCTATCTAGCCGATTAGTTGACTTGTTGTCTAGCCAGTTAGTTGACTGGTCCCTAGACTGTTAGTTAACTGAATAACTAGCCAGTTAGTAGCCTTGCTACCTAGCCAGTGAGTTGACTGGCTAGTTATCCGGTTAGTTGACTGGCTACCTAGCTGGTTATTTGACTGGCTAGTTAGCCGGTTAGTTAACTGCTTATCTAGGTGGTTAGTTGACTGCCTATCTTGCTGGTTAGTTGACTGGCTATCTAGCTGGTTAGTACACTGGATAGTTAGTCAGTGAATTGAGTGCCTATCTAGCCTGTTAGTTGACTGGCTACCTAGCCAGTTAGTTGACTGGTTAGTTAGCCGGTTAGTTGACTGGCTATCTAGTCGGTTAGTTGACTGCTATCTAGTCATTTAGTTGAATGGCTAGTTAGCTGGTTAGTTGACTATCTGGCGGTTAGTTGACTCTCTATCTAGCAGGTCACTTGACTGGCTAGTTAGCTGGTTAGTTGACTACATATATAGACTATTAGTTGACTGGTTAGTTAGACAATTATTTGACTGCCTATCTAGCCATTTAGTTGACAGGCTATCTAGCCAGTAAGCTGACTGGGTAATTAGCCAGATATTTGACTGCATATCTAGCAAGTTAGTTGACTGGCTACTTAGCCGTTTCGTTGACTGACTGCAAGCCGGTTAATTGACTAATTAGTTAGCTGGTTAGTTGACTGGGCAGTTCTCCTGTTAGTTGACAGGCTAACTAGCCGGTTAGATCACTGCCTTGTTAGCTGGTTAGTTGACTGGCTAGTTAGCCAGTTACTTGACTGGGTAACTAGACGGTTAGTTGACTGGCTACCTAGCTGGTTAGTTGACGGGGTATTTAGCCTATTATTTAAATGGCTAACTAGCCGGTTAGGTGACTGGCTAGTTAGCTGGATATTTAACTGTCTACATTGCAGTTAGATGACTGTCTAGTTACCCTGGTTAGTTGACTGGCTGCCTAACTGGTGCGTTGACTGACTACCTAGCTGGTTAGTTAACTGGCTACCTAGCTGGTTATTGATGGCTATTAGCGGGGTTAGTTGATGGCAAGTTAGACGCTTCATTGACTGGCTAGTTAGCCGGTAATTTACTGGTTGGTTAGCTGGTGAGATGTCTGGCTATTTAGCCGGTTAGTTGACTGGCTAGCTAGCCGCATATTTGTCTGGATAGTTAGCCAGTTAGCTGACTGGCAACCTGGCCGGTTAGTTGACTGGCTACCTAGCCGGTTAGTTGACTGACTAGATAGCCAGTTAGTTGACTAGTTAGTTATCTGGTTAGCTGACTTTTTAGTTAGCCGGTTAGTTGACTGCCGTGTTAGCTGGTTAGTTGCCTGGTTAGTTGGCCAGTTAGTTGACTGCCTATCTATACGGTTAGTTGACTGGCTATCTAGCCGGTTAGTTGACTGGCTAACTAGGCAGTTAGTTGACTGGTTAGTTAGTCGGTTAGTTGACTGACTAGTTAACTGGTTAGTTGACTGGCTATCTAGCAGGTTAGTTGACTGGCTATCTAGCTGGTTAGTTGATTGGCTAGATAGACGGTTAGTTGACTGGCTATCTAGAGGGTTACTTGACTGGCTAACTAGCCTGTTAATGGACTGGCTATTTAGCCAGTTATTTGACAGGCTAGTTAACTGGTTAGTGGACTGTCTATCTAGGTGGTTACTTGCCTAGCTATCTAGATGGTTAGCTGTCTGGCTATCTAGCCTCTTACTTGCTTGCCTGTCTCGCCGGTTAGTTGACTCTCTATTTGCCGGTTCGTTTGACTGGCTAGTTAGCCAGTTAGTTGATGGCTATCTAGCCAGTTAGTTGACTGCCTATCTAGCCGGTTGGTGACTGGCTTCCTAGTTGACTGGCTAGTTAGCTGCTTAGTTGACTTGTCAGTTAGCCGTTATTTGACTGCCTAGTTAGCTGGTTAGTTGACGTTAGTTAGCCGTTAGTTGATTTCCTATCTAGCCATTTAGTTGACGGGCTATATAGTCAGTTAGCTGACTGGCTAGTTGGCCGGATAGTTGACTGTCTATCTAGCCGGTTAGTTGATGGGCTAAATAGCCAGTTAGTTGATGGGCTACCTAGCTGGTTAATTGACTGGTTATTTAGCCTGTTAGTTGACTGGTATCTAGCCGGTTAGTTGACTCCCTATCTAGCCGGTTAGTTGACTGGCTATCTAGCCAGTTAGTTTACCTGCTATCTAGCTGGTTAGTTTACTGGCTATCTAGTCGGTTAGTTGACTAGCTGCCTAGCCAGTTAGTTGACTGTCTAGTTAGCCACTTAGTTGACTGGCTACATAAACTGTTAGTTGCCTGGTACCTAGCCATTAGTTGACTGGCTAGTTAGACAGTTAGTTGCCTGAGTATTCAGCTGGTTAGCTGACTGGCTAGTTAGCCAGGTAGTTGACTGTCTAGCCAGTTAGTTGCCTGGCTACCTAGCCTGTTAGTTGACTGGCTACCTTGCCGGTTAGTTGACTACTTAGTTTGCCAGTTAGTTGACTGGCTAGTTATCCGGTTAGATGACCTGGCTATCTAACCGGTTAGTTGACTGCCTGTCTAGTCGGTTAGTATGCTGGCTATCTAGGCAGTTAGTTTACTCCCTATTTAGCTGGTTAGTTGACTGGCTATCTAGCCCGTTAGTTGACTGGCTACCTAGCCAGTTAGTTGACTGGCTATCTATCCATTTATTGACTGGCTATCTAGCAGGTTAATTCACTGGCTACTAGTCAGTTAGTTGACGGGGCTATTTAGCTGGTTATTTGTCTGGCTATTAGCCAGTTAGTTGACTGTCTAGTTAGACGGTTAGTTGACTGGCTACCTACAGGTTAGTTGTCACCAAATTAGCCAGTTAGTTGACTGGCTACCTAGCCGGTTAGTTGACTGGATACATAGCCGTTAGTTGATGGATAGTTAGGCAGTTAGTAGACTGGCTAAATAGTCAATTAGTTGACTGGCTACCTAGCCGGTGCGTTGACTGGCTACATAGCTAGTTAGTTGACTGGTTACCTAGCCAGTTGGTTGACTGGCTATTAGCCGGTTAGTTGACTGGCTAGTTAACCAGTTCGTTGACTAGTTAGCCAGTTAATTGACTGGTTGGTTAGCTGGTTAGTTGATGTGCTAGTTAGCCCGTTAGTTGCCTGGCTAGTTAGCTGGTTAGTTGACTGGTTTGTTAGACGGTTTGCTGACTGGCTATCTAGCCGGTTAATTTACTAGCTACAAAGCCGGTGAGTTGACTGTCTAGTTATCCGACGGTTGACTGGCTACTTACACATTTAGTTGACTTGCTAGTTAGCCAGTTAGTTGACTGCCTAGTTAGCCAGTTAGTAACCTGGTTACTTTCCCAGTTAGTTGACGGCATATCTAGCTGGTTAGTTGACTGGCTATCTAGCCAGTTAGTTGACTGGCAAGATAGCCGGCTAGTTGATTTTCTATCTAGCTGGTTAGTTGACTGGCTATCTAGTCAGTAAGTTGAATGGCTATCTAGCCAGTTAGTTGACTGGTTACTTAGCCAGTTAGTTGACTGGCTAGTTAGCCGGTTAGTTGACTGGCTATCTAGCCTGTTAGTTGACTGGCTATCTAACCATTTAGTTGACTGGATATCTAGCTGGTTAGTTGACTGGCTATCTAGACTGTGAGTGGACTATCTATTTAGCCTGTTAGTTGAATGGCTTGTTAGACTGTTAGTTGACTGGCTATCTACGAGGTTACTTGCCTGGCTATCTAGTCGGTTAGTTGACTGGCTATCTATCCGGGTACTTGCTAGCCTGTCTATTAGGTTAGTTGACTCTCTATCTAGCCGGTTAGTTTGACTAGCTAGTTAGCCGGTTAGTTGAGTGGCCATCTAGCCAGTTAGTTGACTGGCTTTCTAGACGGTTATTTGCCTGGCTAGTTAGACTGTTAGTTGACTGGCTACCCAGTCGGCTAATTGACTGGCTAGTTTTGCCAGGTAGTTGACTGGCTACCTAACTGGTTAGTTGACTGTCTAGTTAGCTGGTTAGTTGACTGGCTATCTAGTTGGTTATTAGACTGGATACCTAGTCGGTTAGTTGTCTGTCTACCTAGCCTATTAATTGACTGGCTAGTTAGCTGGTTACTTGACTGGTTACCTAGCCGCTTAGTTGACTGGCTAGTTAGCCCATTAGTTGAAAGGCTACCTAGCCAATTAGTTGACTGCATAGTTAGCCGGTTAGTTGACTGGCTAGTTAGCCAATTAGCTGACTGGCTACCTAGCCAGTTAGTTGACTGGCTGTTTAGCCGGTTAGTTGACTGGGTACTTAGTCGGTTAGGTGAATGGCTAATTAGCTGGTTAGTTGATTGGCTAGTTATCTGGTTAGATGACTTGATAATTAGCCGGTTATTTGACTGCCTAGTTAGCCGGTTAGATGACTGGTTAGTTAGCCAGTTAGTTGACTTCGTATATAGCCATTTAGTTGACGGGCTATCTAGCCAGTTAGCTGACAGGCTAGTTGACCGTTTAGTTGACTGCCTATCTAGCCGGTTAGTTGACTGGCTACCGAGCCATTTAGTTGACTGGTTAGTTAGCCGGTTAGCTGACTGGCTACCTAGACAGATAGTTGACTGGCTACCTAGCCAGTTAGTTGACTTCCTAGTTATCCAGTTAGTTGATTGGCTAGTTATCCGGTTAGCTGACTTTTTAGTTAGCCAGTTAGTTGACTGCCGAGTTAGCTGGTTAGTTGCCTTGTTAGTTGGCCGGTTAGTTGACTGCCTATCTATACGGTTAGTTGACTGGCTATATAACCGGTTTTTTGACTTGCTAGTTAGCCGGTTAGTTAACTGCCTATGTAGCTGGTTATTTGACTGGTTATCTAACCGGTTCGTTGACTGGCTTCCTAGACAGTTAGTTGACTGGTTATTTAGCCGGTTAGTTGACTGAATAGTCAGACGGTTAGTTGACTGCCTATCTAGCCGGTTAGTTGACTGGCTATCTAGCCTGTTAATTGACTGGCTAGTTAGCCGGTTAGTTGACTTGCTATCTAGACAGTTACTTGACTGGCTAACTAGCCTGTTAGTGGACTGGCTTTTTAGCCAGTTCGTTGACACACTAGTTGACTGGTTATTTGACTGGCTATCTAGGCAGTTACTTGCCTGGCTATCTAGCCAGTTAGTTGACTGGCTATCTAGCTGCTTACTTGCTTGCCTGTCTAGCTGGTTAGTTGACTCTCTATCTAGCCTGTTGGTTGACTGCCTATCTAGCCGGTTAGTTGACTGGCTTTCTAGCCAGTTATTTGACTGGCTAGTTAGCCTGTTACTTGACTGGCTTACAAGATGGTTAATTGAATGGCTAGTTTGCCAGCTAGTAGACTGGCTACCTAACTTGTTAGTTGACTGGCTAGTTAGCCGGTTAATTGACTATCTACCTAGCTGGTTAGTTGACTGCCTACCTAGACGGTTAGTTGATTGGCTACCTAGCCTGTTAGTTGACTGGATAGATAGATGGTTAGTTAATTGGCTACCTAGCTGGTTAGTTGACTGGTAGTTAGCCGGTTAGGTGACAGGCAACATAGCAGGTTAGCTGACTGCATAGTTTGCCGGTTAGTTGACTGGGTAGTTAGCCGGTTAGTTGACTGGCTACCTAGCTGGTTAGTTAACTGGCTATTTATCCTGTTAGTTGACTGGCTATCTAGCTGGTTCGTTTGCTGGCTACCTAGCCAGTTAGTTGACTCACTACCTAGTCGGTTAGTTGACTGTCTGTTAGCCTGTTAGTGGACTAGCTATTTAGACGGTTCGTTGACTGGCTACCTAGACGTTCAGTTGACTGGTTAGTTAACCGGTTAGCTGACTGGCTACATAACCGGTTAGTTGACTGGCTACTTAGCCGGTAATTTGACTTGCTAGTTAACCTGTTAGTTGACTGGCGAGTTATCTGGTTAGCTGCCTTTTTAGGTAGCCGGTTAGTTGACTGCTTAGTTAGCTGGTTTGATGTCTGGTTAGTTGGCCGGTTAGTTGCCTGCCTATCTGTACAGTTAGTTGGCTGGCTATCTAGCAGGTTAGTTGACTGGCTAGTTAGCTGGTTAGTTGACTACCTGCCTAGTCGGTTAGTTGACTGGCTATCTAGCCAGTTAGTTGAATGGCTATATAGCCGGTTAGCTGATTGGCTTGTTAGCTGGTTTTTTGACTGGATACCTAGCCAGTTAGTTGACTGGCTAGTTAGCCTGTTAGTGGACTGGCTATGCAGCCGGTTAGTTGACTGACAAGTTAGCCAGTTAGTTGACTGGCTACCTAGCCGGTTATTTGACTGGCTAACTGGTCCGTTAGTTGACTGGTTACCTAGCTGGTTCGTTGACTGACTACCTAGCAGGTTAGTTGACTGGCTACCTAGCTGGTGCGTTGACTGGCTACCTAGTGGTTAGTTGACTGGCTACCTAGCCTGTTCGTTGCCTGGCTAGTTAGACGGTTAGTTGACAGGCTAGTTAGCTGGTAAATTAACTGGTTGGTTAGCTGCTTAGATGTCTAGCTAGTTAGCAGATTAGTTGACTGGCTAGCTAGCTGGTTAGTTGACTGGTTAGTTAGCCGGTTAGCTGACAGGCTACATAGCTGGATAGTTGACTGGCTACTATTTGACTGCCTATCTAGCCATTAGTTGACTGGCTAGTTAGACAGTTAGTACTGGCTACCTAACCGGTTAGTTGCTTGCAATTAGCCAGTTCATTGACTGGCTACCTATCAGGTTAGTTGATTGGCTACCTAGCCCCTTAGCTGACTGGCTAGTTATCTGGTTAGTAGACTGGCTACCTAGCTGGTTCGTTGACAGGTTACATAGCCGGTCAGTTGACTGGCTACCTAGCTGGTTCATTTCCTGGCTATTAGACGGTTAGTTGAGTGTCTAGTTACCTGGTTCGTTGACTGCCTAGTTAGTCGGTTAATTGACTGGTTGGTTACCGGTTAGTTGACTGGCTAGTCTGTTAGTTGCCAGGCTAGTTAGCAGGTTAGTTGACTGGCTAGTTATATGGTTAGCTGACTTGTTGTTAACCAGTTAGTTGACTGCCTAGTTAGCCAGTTAGTTGCCGGTTAGTTAGCGGTTAGTTTGACTGCCTATCTATCCCGTTAGTTGACTGGCTATATAGCCGGTTACTTGACTGGCTAGTTAGCCGGTTAGTTGACTGCCTATAGCTGGTTAGATGACTGGCTATCTAGCCGGTTAGTTGACTGGCTACCTAGCCAGTTAGTTGACTTGTTAGTTAGCTGGTTAGTTTACTGGCTAGTTAACCGGTTTTAGTTGACTGGCTATCTAGCCAGTTAGTTGACTGGCTATCTAGCCGGTTATTGACTGGGTTACCACTTAGTTTGACTGGCTCCTAGCCGGTTATGCACCCTTTATCTAGCCGTTAGTGACTGCTATTTAGCTGATTAGTTGACTGGCTAGTTAGCCAGTTAGTTGACTGGCTATCTGGTGGTTACTTGCCGGTATTAGCCAGTTAGTTGACTGGCCTGTACTCTATGCCAGTTAGTTGAGTGGCTTTCTAGCCGGTTAGTTGACTGGCTAGTTAGCCTGTTAGTTGACTGGCTACATAGTTGATTAATTGACTAGCAGGTTTGCCAGTTAGTTGACTGGCTACCTAACTGGTTAGTTGACTTGCTAGTTAATCGGTTAGTTTACTGGCTAGAGCTCGGTTATTTGACTGGCTGCCTAGCTGGTTAGTTGACTGGCTATCTAGCCTGTTAGTTGACTGGCTAGTTAGTCTGGTAGTTGCAGGTTACCTAGCCGGTTAGTTGACTGCCTGGTTATCCGGTTAGTTGACTGGCTAGTTAGCCGGTTAGTTGACTGGGGAACTAGCCGTTAGTTGACTGGCTATTACGGTTAGTTGACTGGCTATAGCTGGTTAGTTGACTAGCTATGGACGTTATTTGACTGCTACTAGCCGTTAGTTGACTGGCTACCTAGCCATGAGTTGACTGCTAGTTAGACGGTTAGTTACGGCTGTTATCGGTTAGTGACTGGCTAGTTACCGGTTAGTTGACTGGACTAGCCTGTTAGTTGACTGGCTATTACGGTTAGTTGACTGGCTACCTAGCTGGTTAGTTGACTGCTAGTTACGGTTATTGACTGCTACATAGCCGTTAGTTGACTGGCTACATAGCCGTGAGTTGACTGGCTAGTTAGCGGTTAGTTGACTGGCAACCTGGCTGGTTCCTTGACTGGCATTTAGTTGACTGGCTACCGCCGTTAGTTGACTGGCTAGTAGCCAGTTAGTTTACTGGCTACCTAGCTGGTTATTGACTGGCTACTACGATAGTTGACTGGTTAGTTAGCGGTTAGTTGACTGACTAGCGGTTAGTTGACTGGCTATCTAGCCGTTAGTTGACTGCTATATAGCCAGTTAGTTACTGGCTACCTAGCCGTTAGTTGACTGCTATCTAGCCAGTTAGTGACGGCTATCTACTGTTAGTTGACTGGCTACTAGCCGTTAGTTGACTGGCTATCTAGCCGGTTAGTTACTGGCTATCTAGGGTTAGTTGACTGGCTAGTTAGGGTTAGTTGACTGGCTATCTAGGCGTTAGTTGACTGGCTATCTGCCAGTTAGTTGACTGCTATTAGCCGTTAGTTGACTGGTATCTAGCCGGTTACTTTCCTGGATATCTAGCTGGTTAGTTGACTGGCTATCTACCGGTTACTTGCTTGCCTGTCCTGCCAGTTACTTGACTGCCTATCTAGCCGTTAGTTGACTGACTACATAGCCAGTTAGTTGACTGGGTACCTAGGCTGTTAGTTGACTGGCTAGTTAGCCGGTTACATGACAGGCTACCTAGTCTGTTCGTTGACTAGCTTCCTAGCCAGTTATTTGACTGGCTACCTAGCTGGTTCATTGACTGGCTACTTAGCCGGTTATTTGACTGGCTACATAGCCATTTCATTGACTTGCTAGTTAGCCAGTTAGTTGACTGGTTACTTAGCCGTTAGTTGACTGGCTAGTTAGCAGTTTAGTTGACTGACTAGTTAGCCGGTTAGTTGACTGGTTAGTTAGACAGGTTAGCTGACTTGCTACCTAGCAGGTTAGTTGACTGGCTACCTAGTCGGTTAGTTGACTGGCTAGTTAGCCGATTATTTGACTGGCTACGTAACTTGTTAGTTGTCTGGCTAGTTAGATGGTTACTTTACTGGCTACCTAGCCGGTTAGTTGAATGGCTTCCCAGCCGGTGAGTTTACTGGCTACCTAGCCGGTTAGTTGACTGGCTAGTTAGCCAGTTAGTTGACTGGCTACCTAGCCAGGTTAGGTGACTGGCTAGTTAGCCAGTTAGTTGACTGGCTACCTAGCATTTAGTTGACTGGCTAGTTAGACGGTTAGTTGACTGGCTACCTAGTCGGTTAGTTGACTGGGAAGTTTGCCAGTTAGTTGACAGGCTACCTAGCCAGTTAGTTGATGGGCTACCTTGCCCATTAGTTGACTGGCTAGTTAGCCAGTTAGTAGACTGGGCTACCTGGCCGGTTCGTTGACTGGTTACCAAGCCGGTTGGTTTACTGGCTACATAGCCAGTGCGTTGACTGGCTACCTAGCTGGTTAGTTGACTATCTACCTAGCCGATTCGTTGACTGGGTATTAGACGGTTAGTTGACTGGCTAGTTAGCCGGTTCATTGACTGGCTAGTTAGCCGGTTAGTGGCCTGGCTAGCATTAGTTGACTGTTAGTAGCGTTAGCTGACTGCTCTCTACTGTTAGTTGACTGCTACATAGCCGTTAGTGCTGCTAGTTAGCCGGTTAGTTGACTGGCTAGTTATCCTATTAGCTGATTGTTAATTATCCAGTTAGTTGACTGCCTAGTTAGCCGTCAGTTGCCTGGTTAGTTACCAGTTTGGTTGACTGCCTATCTAGCTGGTTAATAACTGGCTATCTAGCCAGTTAATTTACTGGCTATTTAGCTGGTTAGTTGACTGGCTAGTTAGCCGGTTTGTTGACTAGCTATCTACGTGGTTAATTGACTGGCTATCTAGCCAGTTATTTGACTGGCTAGTTAGCCGGTTAGTTGACTAGCGATCTAGTCAGTTACTTGCCTGGCTATCTAGCCGGTTAGATGACTGGCAATCTAGCCAGTTACTTGCTTGCCTCTCTAGCCGGTTAGTTGACTGCCTATCTAGCTGTTAGTTGACTGCGTATCTAGCCAGTTAGTTGACTTGCTATCTAGACAGTTAGTTGACTGGCTATCTAGCCAGTTAGTTGACTGACTATCTAGCTGTTGACTGGCTACATAGCTGGTTATTGACTGACTTCCTAACCAGTTAGTTCACTGGCTAGTTAGCCGGTTCTTGACTGCCTACCTAGCCGGCTCATTGATTAGCTTCTTAGCTGGTAAGTTGACTGGCTATAGAGCCGGTTCGTTGACTGGCTACCTAGACGGTTAGTTGACTGGCTACCTAGCAGGTTCATTGACTGGCTAGTAAAACGGTTAGATGACTGATTAGTTAGCCGGTTAGTTGACTGGCTAGTTAGCCGGTTAGTTGACTGAGTAGCTAGCCAGTTAGTAGACTGGTTAGTTTGTCGGCTAGCTGACTGGCTACCTAGGAGGTTGGTTGACTGGTTACCTAGCCGGTTAGTTGAATGGCTAGTTAGATGGTTATTTGACTGGCTAGTTAGCCAGTTAGTTGACTTGTTAGTTAGCCAGTTAATTGCCTAGTTAGCCGCTTAGTTGACTGGTTAGTTATCCGTTTATTTGACTGCCTATTTTGCCGGTTAGTTGACTGGCTATCTAGCCAGTTACTTGCTTGCCTGTCTAGCCAGTTAGTTGACTGCCTATCTAGCCGGTTATTTGACTGGCTAATTAACCTGTTAGTTGACTGGCTACCTAGCTGGTTAGTTGACTGGCTAGTTAGCCGATTGGTTGAATGGCTACCTAACTTGTTAGTTGACTGGCTAGTTAGACGGTTAATTTACTGGCTAACTAGCCAGTTAGTTGACTGGCTACCCAGCCATTTATTAGTGACTACCTATCCAAAGTTGACTGGCTAGTTAGCGGTTAATTGACAGGCTACCTACCGGCTCTTGACTGGCTACCTAGCGGTTAGTTGACTGGCTACCAAGCCGGTTCATTGATTGGCTACCTAGCCAGTTAATTGACTGGCTTCCTAGCCGGTTCTTCGACTGGCTAGTTAGCCGGTTAGTTGACTGGCTAGTTAGACGGTTCTTACTGGTAGTTAGCCGGTTAGTAGACTGGTTAGTTACCCGGTTATTTGACTAGCTAGTTAGACGGTTAGTTGACTGG
Source organism: Cephalopachus bancanus (assembly GCA_027257055.1). Lineage (NCBI taxonomy): Eukaryota > Metazoa > Chordata > Mammalia > Primates > Tarsiidae > Cephalopachus > Cephalopachus bancanus. The sequence goes on along the minus strand of JAPVLO010001764.1, from coordinate 35,413 downwards.
CTAGTTAGCTGGTTAGTTGACTGGCTAGTTAGCTGGTAAGTTGACCGGTTAGTTAGATGGTTCACTGACTGGCTACATAGCCGGTTAGTTGACTGACTAACTAGCTGGTTAGTTGATTGCCTATCTAGCCGGTTAGTTGACAGGCTATCTAACCTGTTAACTGACTGGGTAGTTAGACAGTTAGTTGACTGCCTATCTAGATGGTTAGTTGACTGGCTACATAGCCGGTTCATTGATTGGCTAGTTAGCCGGTTAGTTGACTGACTAGTTAGAGGGCTCCGTTGACTGGCTAGTTGACTGGTTAGTTAGCAGGTTAGTTGCCTGGATACTTAGCTGTTTAGTTGACTGACTAGCTAGCCGGTTAGTTGTCTGGTTAGTTATCTGGTTAGTTGACTGCCTATCTAGCTTGTCAGTTGACTGGATAGTTAGTCAGTTAGTAGTCTGGCTATCTATCCGGTTAGTTGACTGGCTATCTAGCCTGTTAGTTTACTGGATTGTTAGCTGATCATTTGACTGGCTATCTAGCCGTTTACTTGCCTGGATATCTAGCCAGTTAGTTGACTGGCTATCTAGATGGTTGCATGCTTCCCTGTCTAGCCGGTCAGTTGATTGCCTATCTAGCCGGTTATATGGCTTGCTATCTAGCCAGTTAGTTGACTGGCTACCTAGCCGGTTAGTTGACTGAATACCTAGACGGTTAGTTCACTGGTTACTTAGCCGTTGAGTTAAATGGACAGTTACCCGGTTAGTTGACTGGCTACCTAGCTGGTAGGTTGACTGGCTACCTAGCCCATTATTTGACTGTCTATTTAGCCAGTTTGTTGACTCGCTAGTTAGATGGTTAGTTGACTGCCCACCTAGTCAGTTCTTTGACTGGCAAGTTAGCCAATAAGTTGACTGGCTACCTAGCTGGTTAGTTGACTGGCTACCTGCCCATTAGTTGACTGGCTAGTTAGCCGGTTATTAGACTGGCTACCTAGCCGGTTCGTTGACTGGTTACCTAGCCGGGTAGTTGACTGGCTACCTAACTGGTGCGTTGACTGGCTACCTAGCCGGTTAGTTGACTGGCTATCTAGCTGGTTTGTTGACTGGCTATTATCCTGTTAGTTGACTGTCTAAATCATCCCGTTTGTTGACTAGCTAGTCAGCTGGTTATTTGACTGGTTGGTTAGCCAGTTATTTTAATGGCTAGTTAGCCTGGAGTTTCCTGGCTAGTTAGCCATTGTCGACTGGTTAGTTAGACGGTTAGCTGTCTGTCTACCTAGCTGGTTAGTTGACTTGCTACATAGCCGTTTCACTGACTGGCTACATAGCCAGTTAATTGACTGGCTATCTAGTTGGTTCGTTGACTGGCTACCTAGCCAGTTAGTTGACTGACTAGTTAGCAGGTTAGTTGACTGGCTACCTAGCCGGTTAGTTGATGGCTACCTAGCCTGTTGTTGACTTGCATGGTAGCAGGTTAGTTGACTGGCTACCTAGTTGGTTCGTTGACTTTCTACGTAGATGGTTAGTTGACCAGCTACTAGCCAGTTAGTTGACTGGCTATTAAGCCGGTTAGTTGACTGGCTACCTAGCGGTTAGTTGACTGGCTAGTTAGCTGGTTACTTGACTGGTTATCTTGCCGGTTAGTTGACTGTCTAGTTAGCCAGTTAGTTGACTGTCTATCAATCCTGTTAGTTTACTGGCTATTAGCTGGATACTGACTGCTATCTAGCCAGTTACTTGCCTGGCTATCTAACCGGTCAGTTGACTGGCTATCTAGACGGTTACTTGCTTGCCTGTGTAGTCGTTTAGTTGACTGCCAATCAAGCCGGTTATATGACTTCCTATCTAGCCGGTTAGTTGTCTGGCTAACTAGCCGGTTATTTGACTGCATACCTAGCCTGTTAATTGAATAGCTACCTAGTCAGTGAGTTGACTGGCTAGTTAGCCAGTTAGTTGACTGGCTACCCAGTTGGATATTTGACTGACGAGTTAGCCGGTTAGTTGACCAGCTACCTATGCAGTTAGTTCACTAGCTAGTTATCCATATAGTTGACTGGCTATCTAACATTTTAGTTGACTGGCTAGTTAGACGGTTAGTTTACTGGCTACCTAGCCGGTTAGTTTACTGGCTACCTAACCGGTTAGTCAACAGGCTATCTGGCCATTTAGTTGACTGCCTATCTAGCCGATTAGCTGACTGGCTAGTTAGACGGTTAGTTGATTGGCTACCTAGCCGGTTAGTTGACTGTTAAGTTAGCCATTTAGTTGACTGTCCACCTAGCAGGTTAGTTGACTGGCTACCTAGCCCGTTAGTTGACTGGCTAGTTAGTCGGTTATTAGTCTGGCTACCTAGTGGGTTCGTTGACTGGTTACCTAGCTGGGTAGTTCACTGGCTACCTAGCCAGTGCATTGACTGGCTACCTATCCGGTTAGTTGCCTGGCTACCTAGCTTGTTCATTGACTGGCTATTATCCTGTTAGTTGACTGTCTAATTATCCCATTTGTTGACTAGCTAGTTAGCCGGTTATTTGACTGGTTAGTTAGCCAGTTAGTTTATTGGCTAGTTAGCCTGTTAGTTTCCTGGCTAGTTAGCTGGTTAGTTGACTGGTTAGTTAGATGGTTAGCTGACTGTCTACCTAGTTGGTTAGTTGACTGGCTACATAGCTGGTTACTTCATTGGCTAATTAGCCGGTTAGTTGACTGGCTAGTTATCTGGTTAACTGACTTTTTATTAAGCCGGTTAGTTGACTGTCTAGTTAGCCGTTAGTTGCCTGGTTAGTTAGCCGGTTAGTTGACTGCCTATGTAGTTGGTTAGTTGACTTGCTATCAAGTCGGTTACTTGACTTGCTAGTTAGCTGGTTAGTTGACTGCCTATCTATCCGGTTAGTTGATTGGCTATCTAGTCGGTTACTTGCTTGCCTGTCTCTCCGGTTAGTTGACTCTCTATCTAGTCAGTTAGTTGAATGGTTAGCTTGCCGGTTAGTTGACTGGCTATCTAGCCGGTTACTTGACTTTTTATCTAGTCGGTTAGTTGACTGGCTTTCTAGCCGGATATTTGACTGCCTAGTTAGCCTGTCGGTTGACTGGCTACCTAGTCAGTTAATTGACTGGCTAGTTTGCTAGTTAGTAAACTGGCTACCTAACTGGTTAGTTGACTGGCTCGTTAGCCAGTTAGTTGACTGGCTACCTAGCTGGTTATTTGATTGGCTATCTAACCCGTTAGTTAACTGGCTACCTGTGTTGTTAGTTGACTGGCTAGTTAGACGGAGAGTTTTCAGGCTACCTATCCGGTTATTTGACTGGCTAGTTAGCCGGTTAGTTGACAGGCTACCTAGCTGGTTAGTTGACTGCCTAGTTAGACAGTTAGTTGACTGGCAAGTTAGCCGCTTAGTTCACTGGCTACCTAGCCGGTTTGTTGACTGGCTACCTGGCCAGTTAGTTGACTGGCTATTTAGCTGGTTAGTGGACTGGCTACTTAGCTGGTTGGTTGACTGGCTAGATAGCCAGTTATTTGACTGGCTACCTTGCCGGTTAGTTGACTTTCTAGTTAGATGGTTATTTGACTGGCTACATAGCCGGTTAGTTGACTGGCTACCCAGCCCGTTAGTTGACTGGCTAGGTAGCCGGTTAGTTGACTGGCTACTTAGCCATTTCATTGACTGGCTACATAGCCGGTTAGTTGACTGGCTACCTAGCCCGTTAGTTGACTGGCTAGGTAGCCAGTTAGTTGACTGGCTACTTAGCCATTTCATTGACTGGCTACCTAGCCGCTGAGTTGACTGGTTAGTTAGCCAGTTAGTTGATTGACTACTTACCTGGTTAGTTGACTTTCTATCTAATTGTTTAGTTGACTGCCTATGTAGCCGTTTAGTTTTGTTTAGTTTTGTTGCTTTAGTCTCCTGGCTCCCCAGCCGATTAGTTGACTGGCTATCTAACCGGTTAGTTGACTGGCTATCTAGCTGGTTAGTTAACTGGCTAGTCATCCGGTTAGTTGACATGCTATTTAACAGATTTGTTGACTGCCTCCTAACTTGTTAGTTGACTGGCTAGTTAGACGTTTAGCTTAATGGCTACCTAGCCGGTTAGTTGACTGTCTACCCAGCTGGTTCTTTTACTGGCTACCTAGCCGGTTAGTTGACTGTCTATTTAGCTTGTTATTTGACTGGCTAACTAGCCAGTTAGTTGACTGTCTAGTTATCTGGTTAGCTGACTTGTTATTTAGCAGGTTAGATGACTTCCTAGTTAGCCGATTAGTTGCCAGGTTAGTTAGTCAGTTAGTTGACTGCCTATCTAGCTGGTTAGGTGACTGGCTATCTAGCCGGTTTCTTGACTGGCTAGTTAGCCAGTAAGATGACTGCCTATCTAGGAGGTAACTTGACTGGCTATCTAGCTGATTCGTTGACTGGCTACCTAGCCAGTTAGTTGACTGCCTATCTAGCCGGTTTGTTTACTGGCTTTCTAGCCATTTATTTGACTGGCTAAGTAGCCTGTTAGCTGACTGGCTACCTAGCCGCTTAATTGACTGGGTAGTTTGCCAGTTTGTTGACTGGCTACCTAACTGGTTAGTTGACTGGCTAATTAGTTGGTTAGTTGACTGGCTGGTTAGTTTGCCAGTTAGTTGACTGGCTAATTAGCTGGTTAGTTGACTGGCTACTTAGCTTAATTGACTGGTTAGTTAGCCTGTTAGTTGACTGGGTATTCATACTGTTAGTTGAGAGGGTACCAGGCCGGTTAGTTGACTGCCTAGTTAGACGGTTAGTTGATTGGTTACTTAGCCGGTTAGTTGACTGGCTAGTTAGCCGGTTAGTTCACTGTCTACCTAAATGTTTAGTTGACTGGCTACCTAGCAGGTTAGTTGAATGGCTATTTAGCCGATTAGTTGAATGGCTACTTAGCCAGTTGGTTGACCGGCTAGTTAGCCGGTTATTTGACTGTCTACATTGCCCTTTAGTTGACTCTCTAGCTAGACGGTTAGTTGACTGGGTACATACCGGTTAATTGACTGTCTTCCTAGCCGGTTAGCTGACTGGTTAGTTAGCCGGTTAGTTGACTGACTACTTATCCAGTTAGTTGACTGGCTATCTAGACGGGTAGTTGACTGCTTATCTAGCTGGATAGTTTACTGGCTATCTAGCCAATTAGTTGACTGGCTATCTAGCCGGTTCCTTGACTGGCTACTTAGCCGGTTAGTGACTGGCTACCTAGCCGGTTACTTGACTGGCTAGTTAACTGGTTAGTTGACTGGCTAGTTAGACAGTTCATTGACTGGCTAGTTAGCCGGTTAGTTGACTGGCAAGTAGCAAGTTAGTTGACTGGCCACCTAGCCAGTTAGTTGGCTACCTAGCCCGTTAGTTGAATGACTTGTTAGCCAGTTAGTTCACTGGCTACCTAGCCAGTTCGTTGACTGGCTACCTAGCCGGTTAGTTGACTGGCTAACTATCTGGTCTGTTGACTGGCTAGTTAGCCGGTTATTTGACTGGATAGCTAGCCGGTTCGTTGACTGGGTAGTTACTCAGTTAGTTGACTGTTTATTTAGCTGGTTATTTGACTGGCTGGTTAGCCAGTTAGTAGACTGCCAATTTAGCTGGTTAGTTGATGGGATAGTTAGCCATTTAGCTGACGGGCTACCTAGCTGGTTAGTTGACTGGCTACCTAGCTGGTTCATTGACTGGCTAGTTAGCCAGTTAGTTTACTGGGTACCTAGATGGTTCGTTGACTGACTAGTTAGCCGCTTAGTTGACTGGCTACTTGGCCGATTCATTGACTGGGCAGTTAGCTGGTTAGTTGACTGGTTAGTTAGCCAGTTAGTTGACTGGTTAGTTAGCCGGTTAGAAGACTGGCTACTTGGCCGTTTAGTTGACTGAGTAGTTAGCCGATTAATTGACTCGTCAGTTAGCTGGTTAGCAGACTGGATACCTAGACATTCAGTTGACTGGCTACCTAGTGGTTAGTTGACTGGCTAGTTAGCAACTTAGTTGACTGGCTATTTAGCCGGTTCATTGACTGGCTTGTTAGTCAGTTAATTGACTGGTTAGTTATACGGTTAGTTGACTGGCTAGTTAGCCGTTTAGTTGACTGACTATTTAGCTGGTTAATTGACTTGTTAGTTAGCTGGTTAGCTGACTACAAACCTAGCCAGTTAGTTGACTGGCTACCTAGCTGGTTAGTTGACTGGCTAGTTAGCCAGTTAGTTGACTGGCTAGTTTGCCTGTTAGTTGACTGGTTAATTTGCTGGTTAGTTTACTGGTTAATTAGCCCATTAGTTGACTACCTATGTAGCCCGTTAATTGACTGGCTATCTAGCCTGTTAGTTGACTGGCTAGTTAGCCGGTTAGTTGACTGGCTAGTTAGCCGGTTAGTTGACTGGCCACCTTGCCGGTTATTTGACTGGCTAACTAGCTGGTTAGTTGACAGGCTAGTTATCCGGTTAGTTGACTGGGTGCCTAGCCGTTTAGTTGACTGGCAAGTTAGCAAGTTAGTTGACTGGCTACCTAGCCTGTTAGATAACTGGCTACCTAGTCCGTAAGTTGAATGACTTGTTCGCCAGTTAGTTGACTGGGTACCTAGCCGGTTGGTTGACTGGCAACCTAGCTGGATAGTTGACTGGCTCCCTAGCCAGTTCGTTGACTGGGTACCTAGCCGGTTAGTTGACTGGCTAACTAGCTGATTCGTTGACTGGCTAGTTAGCCGTTTAGTTGACTGGCTAATGAACCAGTTCATTGACTGAGTAGTTAGCCAGTTAGTTGACTGGTTATTTAGCCGGGTAGTTGACTGGCTAGTTAGTCATTTGGTAGACTGCCTATAAAGCCGGTTAGTTGACAGGATAGTTAGCCAGTTAGCTGACGAGCTACCTAGCCGGTTAGTTGACTGCCTACCAGCTGGTTAGTTGACTGGCTAGTTATCCTGTTAGTTGACTTGTTAGTTATGTGGTTAGTTGACTGCCTAGTTGGCTGGTTAGTTGACTGGTTAGTTAGCCTGTTAGTTGACTGCCTATCTAGCCAGTTAGTTGACTGGCTACCTAGTCGGTTAATTGACTGGCTAGTTTGCCAGTTAGTTGACTGGGTACATATCTGGTTAGTTGACTGGCTAGTTAGCCGATTAGTTGACTGGCTACCTAGCCGGTTATTTGACTGGCTACTTAGCTGGTTAGGTTATTGGCAACCTATCCTGTTAATTGACTGGCTAGTTAGCCAGTTAGTTGTCTGGCTACCTAGCTGGTTAGTTGACTGGCTAGTTAGCAACTTAGTTGACAGGCTACCTAGCCGGTTAGTTGACTGCCTAGTTAGCCAGTTATTTGACTGACTTGTTAGCCGATAGTTGCCTGGCAACCTAGCCAGTTAGTTGACTGACTACCTAGCGGTTTAGTTCACTGGTTATTTAGCCAGTTAGTTGACTGGCTACCTAGCCGGTTAGATGACTGGCTAATTAGCCGGATAGTTGACTGACAAGATAGACTGTTCTTTGATGGGCTAGTTCACCGGGTAGTTGACTGGTTAGATAGCCAGTTAGTTGACTGGCTTTCTAGCCGGTTAGTTGAGATGTTAATTAGATGGTTAGTTGACTGTTCCCTAGACGGTTAGTAGCTTGGCTATCTAGCCCGTTAGTTGACTGGCTACATATCCGGTTAGTTGCCTGGCTACCTAGCTGGTTAGTTCACTGGCTAGTTAGCCGGTTAGTTGACTGGCTACCTATACGGTTAGTTGACTGGCTAGTTAGCCGGTTAGTTGAATGGCTACCTGGTTGGCTATTTGACTGGCTAGTTAGCCAGTTAGTTGACTGGCTACCTAACTGGTTAGTTGACTGGCTATTTAGCCCGTTAGTTGACTGGATACCTAGCTGTTTAGTTTAATGGCTACTTAGCCAGTGAGTTGACTGGCTAACTGACAGTTTAGTTGACTGGCTAGTTAGCTGTTTAGTTGCCTGGTACCTAGTTGGTCAGTTGACTGGCTAGTTAGCCTGTTAGTTCACACGCTACATAGCCGGTTACTTGACTGGCTAATTAGCCGGTTAGTTGACTGGCTACCTAGTCGATTCATCGACTGGCTAGTCAGCCAGTTAGTTAACTGGTTACCTTGCTGGTTCGTCGACTGGCTAGTCAGCCAGTTAGTTGACAGTCTATCTAGTGGGTTCATCGAATGGGTAGTCAGCCGGTTAGTAGACTGTCTACCTGGCGATTCGTCAGCTATCTAGCCGGAGAGTCAACTCCCTATCTAGCCTGTCAGTTTACAGGCTATCTAGCCAGTTATTTGACTGGCTATCTAGACGGTTACTTGACTGGCTTTCTTGTGGGTTAGTTGACTGGCTTCCTACACTGTTAGATGACTGGCTATCTAGCCGGTTAGTTGACTGGCTATCTAGCCACTGATTTGACAAGCTATCTAGCCGGTTAGTTGACTGTGTATCTAGCCGGTTAGTTGACTGGTTAGTTAGCTGGTTATTTGACTGGTTAGTTAACCGGTTAGTGGACTGGCCAGTCAGCCGGTTAGTTGCCTGGCTACCTAGCTGATTCTTCGACTGACTAGTCAGCCGGTTAGTTGACTGGCTACTTAGCTGGTTCGTCGACTGGCTACCTAGCCGGTTCGTTGACTGGCTACCTAGACAGTTAGTCAACTGGTTACCTAGACGGTTCATCAACTGCCTACCTAGCTGGTTAGTCAACTGTCTAGTCAGCCGTTTAGTCGACTGGCTACCTAGCCGGTTAGTCAACTGGCTAGTCAGCCGCTTAGTCGACTACCTACCTAGCCAGTTAGTCAACTGGCTTGTCAGCCAGTTAGTAATTTGGCTACATATCCGGTTAGTCGAATATCTAGTCAGCCAGTTAGTTGATGGGCTATATAGCCAGTTGGTCGAAGTGCTAGTCAGCTGGTTATTCGACTAGCTTTTCAGTCAGTTAGTGGACTGGCTAGTCAGCCAGTTAGTCGACTGGCTTCCTAACTGGTTAGTCGACTGGCTACCTAGCCTGTTAGTTGACTGGCTACCTATCCGGTTGGTCGACTGACTACTTAGCCGGTTAGTCGACTGGCTACCTAGCTGGTTATGCGACTGGCTATCTAGCCGGTTTGTTGACTGGCTACCTAGCCGATTAGTTGACTGGCTATCTAGCCGGTTAGCCGACTGCCTATCTAGCCGTTTAGTTGACTGGCTTTCTAGCCGGTCAGATGACTGGCTATTTAGCCTGTTAGTTGACTGTCTGTCTAGCCGGTTAGTTGACTGCCTATCTAGCCAGTTAGTTGACTGGCTATCTAGCCGGATAGTTGACTGGCTACCTAGACCGTTAGTTGACTGGCTTTCTACCCAGTTAGTTGACTGGCTACCCAGCAGGTTAGGTGACTGGCTATCTAGTCAGTTAGTTGACTGGCTATCTAGGTGCTTAGTTGACTGGCTATCTGGTCGGTTAGTTGATTGTCTATCTAGCCGGTTAGTTGACTGGTTAGTTATCTGGTTATTTGACTGGTTAGTTAGCCGGTTAGTTGAATGATTAGTTAACCGGTTAGTTGACTGGCTATCTAGCCGGTTATTTGAATTGTTAGACGGTTAGTTGACTGGCTACTTGGATATTTGACTGGCTACCTAGCCGTTTAGTTGACTGTCTAGTTAGCCGTTTAGTTAAATGGCTACCTAGCTGGTTAGTTGCCTGGCTACCTAGCCGGTTAATTGCCTGGCTACCTAGCGGTTTAGTTGCCTAACTAGTTAGCCGGTTAGTTGACTGGCTACTTAACTGGTTAGTTGACTGGTTGGTTAGCCGGTTAGTTGAATTTCTACCTAGGTGGTTAGTTGAATGGCTAGTTAGCCGGTTAGTTGACTGGCTACCTAGTGGTTAGTTGACTGGTTTGTTAGCCGGTTTATTGACTGGCTACCTAACCGGTTATTTGACTGGCTAGTTATCCCGTTAGTTGACAGGCTACCTAGCCAGTTATTTGACTGGCTGGTTAGCTGGTTATTTGACAGGCTACCTATCTGGTTAGTTGACTGGCTAGTTAGTCGGTTAGTTGACTGGCTACCTAGCCGATAGGTTGACTGGCTAGTTAGCCAGTTAGTTGACTGGCTACCTAGTCTGTTAGTTGACTGGATAGTTAGCTAGTTAATTGACAGGCTGCCTAGCCGGTTATTTGACTGCCTAGTTAGCCGGTTATTTGACTGGCTACCTAGCCCGTTAGATGACTAGCTAGGTAAATGGTTAGTTGACTGGCTACATAGCCGGTTCATTGACTGGCTACCTAGCCAGTTAGTTGACTGGGTATTTAGTCAGTTCGTTGACTGACTACCTAGCCGGTAGTGGACTGACTAGTTAGCCGGTTAGTTGACTGGCTACCTAGCCAGTTAATTGACTGGCTAGGTAGCTGATAAGTTGACTGGATACCTAGCCGGTTCCTTGACTGGCTACCTAGCCGGTTAGTAGACTGGCTATCTAGTCCATTCATTGACTGGCTACATAGCTGGTTATTTGACTGGCTACCTAGCCTTTCCCTTGAGTGACTACATAGCAGATTGTTTGACTGTCTACCTAACCAGTTCGTTGTCTGGCTAGTTAGCCAGTTAGTCGATTGTCTACCTAGCCAGTTAGTTGACTGGCTACCTAGCTGGTCAGTTGACTTGGTAGTTAGCCAGTTATTGACTGGCTAACTAGCTGGTTAATTGACTGGCTAGTTACCCGGTTAGTTAACTGTGTTCCTATTCAGTTAGTTAACTGACTAGGTAGCCAGTCAAACAACTGGTTAGTTAGCCGGTTAGTTGACTGGTTACCTAGCTGGTTAGTTGACTGGCTAGTTAGCTGGTTAGTTGACTGGTAATCTAGCCAGTTAGGTGACTGGCTTCCTATCCGGTTATTTGACTGGCTATTTAGACGATTAGTTGACTGGCTACCTGGCAGGTTCGTCGACTGGCTAGTCAGCCTGTTATTTGACTGGCTACTTTGCTGGTTCGTTGACTGGCTGGTCAGCCAGTTAGTTGAATGTTTACCTAACGGGTTCGTCAACTGGCTAGTCAGCCAGTTAGATGACTGGCTACCTAGCCGATTCATCGACTGGCTAGTCAGCTGGTTAGTTGACTGGCTACCTTGCCCGTTAGTTGACTGGTTACCTAGCTGGTTAGTTTACTGGCTATCAAGCTAGTTAGTTGACTGGCTATCTAGTCACTTAGTTGACAGCTATCTAGCCATTTAGTTGACTGTCTATCTAGCCGGTTAGTTGACTGGTTAGTTATCCAGTTATTTGACTGGTTAGTTAGCCAGTTAGTTGACTGGCTTTCTAGCTGGTTAGTTGACTTGTTAGTTTTATACGGTTAGTTGACTGGCTCCCTAGCTGGTTAGTTGACTTGTTAGTTATACGGTTAGTTGACTGGCTCCCTAGCTGGTTAGTTGACTTGCTATCACTGGTTTGTTGACTGACTAATTAGCTGGTTAGTTGACTGGCTACCTATACGGTTAGTCGACTGGCTAGTTAGCTGGTTAGTTGACTGGCTACCTAGCTGGTTATTTGACTAGCTAGTTAGCCGGTTTGTTGACTGGCTAACTAACAGGTTAGTTGACTGTCTAGCTAGCCGGTTAGTTGCCTGGCTACCTAGCCGGTCAGTTGACTGTGTAGTTATCCCGTTAGTTCATATGCTACCTAGCCGGTTACTTCACTGGCTAGTTAGACGGTTAGTTGACTGGTTATCTAGTTGGTTCGTAGACTGGCTAGTAAGCTGGTTAGTTGACTGGCTACCTTGCTGGTTCGTCGACTGGCTAGTCAGCCGGTTAGTTGACTGTCTATCTAGCGAGTTCGTCAAATGGGTAGTCAGCCGGTTAGTAAATTTTCTAAATGTCAATTTGTTGGCTGGCTAGGCAGCCTGTTAGTTGACTGGCCTCTTAGCCACTTCATTGACTGGGTATTTAACTGGTTAGTTGACTGGCTACCCAGCTGGTTCTTCGACTGGCTACCTAGCCGGTTAGTCGACTGTCTACCTAACCAATTTGTCGACTGCCTATCTAGCTGGTAATTGAGTGGCTACTCAGCCTGTTAATTGACTGGCTACCTAGCTGTTTAGTCGACTGGCTAGTCAGCTGGTTCGTAGACTAGCTACATAGCCGGTTAGGTGACTGGTTAGTCAGCCAGTTAGTCAACTGGCTACCAAGTCGGTGAGTTGAATGACTAGTCAGCCGGTTAGTCGATTGGTTACCTAGCCGGTTAGTCGGCATGCTAATCAGTCAGTTATTTAACTGGCTAGTCAGCTGGTTAATCGATTGGCTAATCGGCTCGTTCTTCGACTGGCTACCAAGCCGCTTATTCAACTGGCTACCTAGCTGGTTAGTCAACTGGCTATCTAGCTGGTTAGTCGACTGGCTACCTAGCCAGTTAGTTGACTGGCTATCTAGCCGGGTATCCGACTGCCTATCTAGCCGGTTAGTTGATGGGCTATCTAGCCGGTGGGTTGACTGGCTATTTAGCCGGATAGTTGACTGACTGTCTAGCCGGTAAATTGACTGCCTATCTAGCCAGTTAGTTGTCTGGCTACCTAGTCGGTTAGTTGACTGGCTACCCAGCCGGTTAGTTGACTGGCTAGTTAGCCCGTTAGTTGACAGGCTACCTAGCCGGTTATTTAACTGGCTAGTTAGACTATTAGTTGACTGCCTACCTAGCCGGTTCATCGACTGGCTTTTCAGCCGGTTATTTGACTGGCTACCTTGCTGGTTCATTGACTGGCTGGTCAGCCGGTCAGTTGACTGTCTACCTAGCAGGTTCGTCGACTGGCTAGTCAGCCAGTTAGTTGACTGGCTACCTAGCCAGTTAGTTTCCTGGCTATCTAGCCAGTTATTTGACTGGCTATCTAGTCACTTAGTTGACTGGCTATCTAGCCATTTAGTTGACTGTCTATCTAGCCATTTAGTTGAGTGGTTATCCGTTTATGTGACTGGTTAGTTAGCCGGTTAGTTGACTGGCTATGTAGCCGGTTAATTGAATGGTGAGTTGACGGTTAGTTGACTGGCTCCCTATCCAGTTAGTTGACTTCCTATCTAGCTGGTTAATTGACTGACTAGTTAGCTAGCTAGTTGACTGGCTACCTATATGTTTAGTTGACTGGCTAGTTAGCTGGTTAGTTGACTGGCTACCTAGCTGGTTATTGGACTGGCTAGGTAGCCGGTTAATAGACTGGCTACCTAACTGGTTAGTTGACTGGCTAGTTAGCCGGTTATCTGACTGGATACCTAGCCATTTAGTTTAATGGCTAGTTAGCCAGTTAGTTGACTGGCTACCTAAGAGGTTAGTTGACTGGCTATTTAGACAGTTAGTTGCCTGGCTACCTAGCCGGTCAGTTGACTGTGTAGTTATCCTGTTAGTTCACATGCTACCTAGCTGGTTACTTGACTGGCTAGTTAGACGGTTAGTTGACTGGCTACCTAGTCGGTTTGTAGACTGGCTAGTCAGCCAGTTAGTTGACTGGCTACCTTGCTGGTTCTTCGACAGGCTAGTCAGCCGGTTAGTTGACTGTCTATCTAGTGGGTTAATCGAATGTGTAGTCAGATGGTTAGGAGACTGGCTAAATAGCGATTTGTTGGCTGGCTACTCAGCCTGTTAGTTGACTGGGTACCTAGCCGGTTCGTCGACTGGGTATTCAGTCGGTTAGTCGACTGGCTACCCTGCCGGTTCGTCAACTGGCTACCTAGCCGGTAAATCGACTGTCTACCTAGCCTGTTTGTTGACTGGCTACATAGCTGGTTAGTTGAGTGGCTAATCAGCTGGTTAATCGACTGTCTACCTAGCTGGTTAGGCTACTGGCTAGTCAGCGGTTCGTCGACTAGCTTCCTAGCCAGTTAGTTGACTGGTAAGTCAACCAGTTAGTCAACAGGTTACCTAGTCGGTTAGTCGAGTGGATAGTCAGCCGGTTAGTTGACTGGCTACTAGACGGTTAGTCGACTGGCTATCTAGCCGGTTAGTTAACTGTCTACCTAGCTGGTTAGTCGACTGGCTATCTAGCCGGTTACTCGACTGCCTATCTAGCTGTTATTTGACTGGCTATCTAGCAGGTTAGTTGACTGGGTATCTAGCCGGTGAGTTGACTGGCTATCTAGCCGGTTAGTTGATGGCCTATCTAGCTAGTGAGTTGATGGTCTACCTAGTCGGTTAGTTGACTGGCTACCTAGCCGGTTAGTTAACTGTCTACCTAGCCGGTTAGTTGACTGGCTACCTAGCGGGTTAGGTGACTAGCTATCTAGCAGGTTAGTTGTCTGGTTATACAGTCACTTAATTGACTGGCTATCTAGCTGGTTAGTTGACTGTCTATACAGCCAGTTCGTGGACTGGTTAGTTATTGGGTTATTTGACTGTTTAGTTAGCCGGTAAGTTGACTGTCTATGTAGCCGGTTAGTTGACTGGCTAGTTAGACGGATAGTTGACTGGCTTTCTAGCCTGTTAGTTGACTTGTTAGTTAGACGGTTAGTTGACTGGCTACCTAGATGGTTAGTTGACTGTCAATCTAGCCAGTTCGTTGACTGGCTCCCTAGACGATTAGTTGACTGGCTAGTTAGCTGGTTAGCTGACTGGCTACCTACCTGGTTAGTTGACTGGCTAGGTAGCTGGATAGTTGACTGGCTACCTAACTGGTTAGTTCACTGGTTAGCTAGCCGGTTAGTTGACTGGCTACCTAGCCATTTAGTTTAATGGCTAGTTAGCCAGTTAGTTCACTGGCTATCTTGTTGGTTACTTGATTGACTATATAGCCTGTTAATGGACTGGCAATTTAGCCAGTTTGTTGACTGAATAGTTAGCTGGTAGGTTGACTGGCTATCTAGGCGGTTACTTGCCTGGCTATCTAGCTGGTTATTTGATTCTCTATGTAGCCAGTTAGTTGCTTGCCTGTCTAGCCAGTTAGTTGACTCTAAATCTAGCCGGTTAGTTGACTGGCTATTTAGCTGGTCAGTGGACAGGCTACCTAGCCAGTTAGCTGACTGGCTACCTAGCCGGTTAGTTGAATGGCTACCTAGCCTGTTAGTTGACTAGCTAGTTAGCCAGTTAGATTACTGGGTACCTAGCCGGTTAGTTGACTTGCTAGTTAGCTGGTTAGTTGACAGGCTACATAGCCGGTTAGTTGACTGCCCAATTAACCAGTTAGTTGACTGGCTGGAGAGCCGGTTAGTTGACTGGCTACCTAGTGGGTTAGTTGACTGGCTATTTAGCCGGTTAGTTGACTGACTACCTAGCCAGTTAGTTGACTGGATAGTTAGCCGGTTATTTGATAGGCTACCTTTCCACATAGTTGACTGTCTAGTTAGCCATTTAGTTGACTGGCTAACTAGCTGGTTTGTTGACTGGCTACCTAGCCAGTTAGTTGACTGGCTACCTAGCCGGTTCATTGAGTGCCTACCTAGTGAGTTAGTTGATGGCTACATAGCCGTTGCTTTGACTGGCTAGTAAGACGGTTCTTTGACTGGCTAGTAAGATGGTTCATTGACTGGCTAGTTAGCCGGTTAGTTGCCAGGTTTGTTACCATTTAATTACTTGCTAGTGAGCCATTTAGCTGACTGGTTAGTTAGCCGGTAAGTTCACTGGTTAGTTAGACAGTTAGCTGACTGGCTACCTAACTGGTTAATTGACTGGCTACCTAGCCAGTTAGTTGACTGGCTAGTTAGCAGGTTATTTGACTGGCTATTTAGCTGGATAGTTGACTTGTAAGTTAGCCAGTTAGTTGACTGCCTAGTTAGCCGGTTAGTACACTGGTTAGTTAGTCAGTTAGTTGACTGTCTATCTAGCCAGTTATTTGATGGGCTATCTAGTCCTTTACCTGACTGGCTAGTGAGCCGGTTAGTTGACTGCCTATCTAGCCAGTTATTTGATTGGCTACCTAGACAGTTAGTTGACTGGCTACCTAGCCGGTTAATTGACTGGTTAGTTAGCCGGTTAGTTAACTGGGTAGTTATCTGGTTAGTTGACTGGCTACCCAGCCGGTTAGTTGACTGGCTATCTAGCCGTTTCATTAACTGGCTACCTAGCCGGTTAGTTGATTGTCTCTATCGCCTGTTAGTTGATTGACTACCTAGCCAGTTATTTGCCTGGCTATCTAGCCGGTTAGTTGACTGGTTAGTTAGCCAGTTAGTTGACTGGCTATCTAGCCAGTTAGTTGACTGGTAACTTAGCCGGTTAGTTGACTGGCTATCTAGCCGGTTACTTCAATGTCTATATTGCCAGTTAGTTGACTGGCTATCTAACCGGTTACTTGCTTGCCTGTCTAGCTGGTTAGTGACTGCCTATCTACCCGCTTTTTTGACTGGTTAGCTAGCCAGGTGGTTGATTGACTCTCTAGCCGGTTAGTTGACTGCCTATCTAGCCTGTTGGTTGACTGGCTAGTTAGACTGTTAGTTGACTGGCTACCTAGCCGGTTAATTGACAGGCTATTAAGCCGGATAGTTGACTGGCTACATACCTGATTGGTTGACTAGCTATTTAGCCGGTTAGTTGACTGGCTACATAGCCAGTTAGTTGACTAGTTACATAGCCGGTTTGTTGACTGTCTAGTTAGCCGGATTGTTGACAAGATAGTTAGATGGTTCATTGACTGGCTAGATAGCCGGTTAGTTGACTGGCTACCTAGCATGTTAGTTGACTGGCTAGTTAGCTGGTTAGTTGACAGGCTACCTAGCCGGTTAGTTGACTGCCTAGTTAGATGGTTCGTTGATTGGCTACCTAGCTGGTTATTGTCTGGCTACCTAGCCGGTTAGTTTACTGGCTATTTAGCTGGTTAGTTGACTGGATACCTAGCCGGTTAGTTGACTGGCTAGTTAGTCAGTTATTAGACTGGCTACCTTGCTGGTTATTTGACTGTCCAGTTAGCCAGTTAGTTGACTGGCTACCTAGCCCGTTAGTTGACTGGTTGGTTAGCCGGTTAGTTGACTGGCTACCTAGTTAGTTCGTTCACTGGCTCCCTAGCCAGTTATTTGACTGGCTACCTATCCCAGAGTTGAGTGGCTAGGTAGATGGTTAGTTGACTGGCTAACTAGCTGGTTAATTGACTGGCTACCTAGGTGTTAGTTGACTGGTTAGTTAGCCGGTTAGATGACGGACTAGTTATCCGGTTACTTGACTGGCTATCTAGCTGGTTAGTTGACTGCCTATCTAACTGGGTAGTTTACTGGCTATCTAGCCAGTTAGTTGACTGCATATCTAGCTGGCTAGTTGACTGGCTATCTAACCACTTAGTTGACTGGCTATCTAGCCAGTTATTTGACTGGCTATCTAGTCGGTTAGTTGTCTGGCTATCTAGCCTGTTAGTTGACTGGCTATATAGCCGGTTAGTTGACTGGCTATATAGCCGGTTAGTTGACTGGCTATCTAGACGGTTAGTTGACTGGCTAACTAGATGGTTAGTTGACTGGCTATCTAGCCAGTTAGTTGACTGGCTAGTTATCCGTTTAGTTTACTGGCTATCTAGCCGGTTATTTGCCTGGCTATCTAGCTGGTTATTTGACTGGCTATATAGTCGGTTACTTGCTTGCCTGTCTAGCCAGTTAATTGACTGCCTATCTAGCTGGTTAGTTGACTGGCTACATAGCAGGTTACTTGACTTGCTACCAGCAGGTTAGTTGTCTTGCTACCTAGACATTTAGTTGACTGGCTAGTTAGCCGATTAGTTGACTGGCTACCTAACTTGTTAGTTGACTGGCTAGTTAGATGGTTAGTTAACTGGCTACATAGCTGGTTAGTTGAATAGTTACCTAGCCAGGTTGTTGACTGTCTAGTTAGCCCGTTAGTTCACTGCCTAGTTAGATGGTTCGTTGACTGGCTAGTTAGCCGGTTAGTTGACTGGCTACCTAGCCTGTTAGTTGACTGGCTAGTTAGCTGGTTAGTTAACTGGCTACCTAGCTGGTTAGTTGACTGGCTACCCAGCTGGTTAGTTTACTGGCTACGTAGCTGGTTAGTTGACTGGCTAGTTAGCTGGTCAGTTGACTGGCTACCTAGCTGGTTAGTTGACTGGCTGGTTAGCTGGTTAGTTGACTGGCTACTTAGCCGGTTAGTTGATTGGCTGCCTAGCCATTTAGTTGACTGGCTTGTTAGCCGGTTAGTTGACTGGCTAACTAGCCGGTTCGTTGACTTGCTACCTAGACAGTTAGTTAATTGTCTACCTAGCCGGTTCGTTTACTGGGTACCTAGCTGCTTAGTTGCCTCACTAGTTAGCTGGTTAACTGACTGGCTATCTAGTCATTTAGATGACTGGCTATCTAGCCTGTTAGTTGACTGGCTAGTTAGACTGTTAGTTGACTGGCTACCTAGTCGGTTAATTGACAGGCTAGTTAGCCGGTTAGTTGACAGGCTACATAGCTGGTTAGTTGACTGGCTATTTAGCCAGTTAGTTGAATGGCCTCCTAGGCGGTTAGTTGACTAGTTACCTAGCTGGTTTGTTGACTGTCTAGTGAGCCTGTTAGTTGACTGCCTAGTTAGATGGTTCATTGACTGGCTAGTTGGCCGGTTATTTGACTGGTTAGTTACCCAGAGAGTTGACTGACTAGTTAGCTGGTTAGTTCACTGCCTAGTTAGCTGGTTCTTTGACTGCATAGTTACCCGGTTTATTACTGGTTGGTTAGCCTGTTAGTTGACTGGCTAGTTAGCTGGTTCGTTGCCTGGCTAGTTAGCCGGTTAGCAGACTGGCTACCTCGTCAGTTAGTTGGCTGGCTACCTACCCTGTTAGTTGACTGGCTACCTAGCCAGTTAGTTGACTGGCTAGTTAGCCGGTTAGTTGACTGCCTAGTTAGCCGGTTAGTTGCCTGTTTAGTTAGCCGGTTAGTTGACTGCCTATCTAGCCCATTAGTTTACTGGGTATCTAGCCCATTAGTTGCCTGGCTAGTTAGTCGGTTAGTTGATTGCCTCTCTAGCCAGTTAGTTGGCTGGCTATCTAGCTGGTTTTCTGACTGGCTATCTAGCATGTTATTGGACTGGCTGTTTAGCCGGTTACCTGACTGGCTAGTTAGCCGGTTAGTTGACTGGCTATCTAGGCAGTTACTTTCCTGACTATCTAGCCGGTTATTAGACTGGCTATCTAGCTGATTACTTGCTTGCCTGTCTATCCGGTTAGTTGACTTTCTATCTAGATGGTTAGTTGACTGGCTGTCTAACCGGTTAGTTGACTGCCTATCTAGCCGGTTAGTTGACTGGCTTTCTAGCCGGTTACTTGACTGGCTAGTTAGCCTGTTAGTTGACTGGCTACCCAGTCGGTTAATTGACTGGCTAGTTTGCCAGTTATTTGACTTTCTACCTAACTGATTAGTTGACTTGCTAGTTAGCCAGTTAGTTGAATGGCTACCTAGCCCGTTATTTGACTGGCTTCTAGCCAGTTAGTTGACGGGCTACCTAGCCTGTTAGTTGATTGCTAGTTAGCCAGTTAGTTGACAGGCTACCTAGCCGGTTAGTTGACTGCCTAGTTAGCCGGACAGTTGACTGACTAGTTAGGCCGTTAGTTGATTGAATACCTAGCCGGTTATTGACTGGCTACCTAGCCGGTTAGTTGACTGGCTACCTAGCCTGATATTTGACTGGCTACTTAGCCCGTTAGTTGACAGGCTACCTAGCCGGTTCTTTGTCTGGCTAGTTAGATGATTAGTTGACTGGCTACCTGGCCAGTTCATCGAATGGCTAGTCAGCCGGTTATTTGACTGGCTACTTTGCTGGTTCGTCAACTGGCTGGTCAGCCGGTTAGTTGACTGTCTACCTAGCGGTTCGTCGACTGGCTAGTCTGAAGGTTAGCAGACTGGCTAACTAGCCATTTCATTGTCTGGCTAGTCAGCCGGTTAGTTGACTGCCTACCTAGCTGGTTCATCGACTGTCTACCCAGCTGGTTAGTCGACTGACTAGTTTGCTGGTTCGTGGACTGGCTACCTAGCTGATTAGTCGAATGTTTAGTCAGCCGATTTTTCTCTTGGCTATCTAGCTGGTTAGTGGACTGGCTACCTAGCCGGTGAGTCGACTGGCTACCTAGCCGGTTAGTCGAGTGACTACCCAGCCGGTTAGTCGACTGCCTATCTAGCCGGTTAGTTGACTGGCTGTCTAGCTGGTTATTTGACTGGTAATCTAGCCGGTTATTTGACTGGCCATCTGGCTGGTTCATTGACTGGCAACCTAGCTGATTAGTTGACTGCTGACCTAGCCGGTTAGGTGACTGGCTATGCAGCCACTTAGTTGACTGGCTATCTAGGTGCTTAGTTGACTCGCTATCTAGCCTGTTAGTTGACTATCTAGCCGGTTTGTTGACTGGTTAGTTATTCGATTATTTGGTTAGTTAGCCAGTAGTTGAATGGTTAGTTAACCGGTTAGTTGACTGGATATCTAGCCGGATATTTGAATTGTTAGTTAGACAGTTAGTTGGCTGGTTACTTAGCCGGATATTTGATTGGCTACCTAGCTGGTTAGTTGACTGGCTAGTTAGCCGTTTAGTTAACTGGCTACCTAGCTGGGTAGTTGCCTGGCTAGTTAGCTGGTTAGTTGACTGGCTACATAACAGGTTAGTTGACTGGCTAGTTAGCTGGTTAGTTGACTGGCTACCTGGCCGGTTAGTTGAATAGCTAGTTAGCCTGTTAGTTGACTGGTACCTATCAGTTTACTTGACTAGCTGGTAGCTGGTTAGTTGACTGGCTACCTACCCAGTTAGTTGACTGGCTAGTTAGCCGGTTAGTTGACTGGCTACCTATCCAGTGAGTTGACTGGCTAGTTAGCCGGTTAATTGACAGGCTACCTATCCAGTTAATTGACTGAATAGTTAGTCGGTTAATTGACTGTCTACCTAGTCGATTAGTTGACTGGTTTCCTAGCAAGTTACTTGACTGGCTAGTTAGCCGTTTAGTTGACTGGCTACCTTGCCGGTTCGTTGACTGGCTACTGAGCTGGTTCGTTGACTGGCTATCTAGTCGGTTCGTTGACTGGCTACATAGCTGGTTAGTTGAATGGCCTACCTAACTGGTTCCTTTACTGGCTACCTAGCCAGTTGATTTACTGGCTACCTATCCCGTTGGTTGACTGGCTAGTTAGCCGGTTAGTCAACTGGCTACCTAGCCAGTTAGTTGACTGGGTAGTTATCCGGTTAGTTGAGTGGCTAACTAGCCGGTCATTTGACTTGCTAGTTAGCCGCTTATTGACCGGCTATCTAGCCAGTTAGTTGACTGGCTAGTTAGCTGGTTAGTTGACTGTGTTCCTAGTCAGTTAGTTGACTGACTAGTTAGCCAGTTGGTGTACAGACTACCTAGCCATTTAGTTGACTGGTTAGTTAGCCGATTAATTGACTGGTTACCTAGCTGGTTGGTTGACTGTCTAGTTAGCCGGTTAGTTGATTGGCTTTCTAGCTGGTTAGTTGAATGGCTACCTAGCCAGTTAGTTGACTGGCTATCTAGCCGGTTAGTTGACTGGCTATCTAGCCGCCTAGTTGACTGGCTATCTAGCCAGTTAGTTGACTATCTAGCTGGTTACTTAACTGGTTACTTCTCCAGTTATTTGAGTGTTGAGTTAGCCCGTTAGTTCACTGCTTAGCCGGTTAGTTGACTAGCTATCTAGCCGGTTAGTTGAATGGTTAGTTAGATGGTTAGTTTACTGGCTACCTAGCTGGTGAGTTGACTGGCTATCTAGCTGGTTAGTTGACTGGCTACCTAGCCGGTTAGTTGACTGGTTATATAGATGGTTACTTTACTGGCTACTTAGCCAGATATTTGACTGGCTACCTAGTCATTTATTTGACTGGCTAGTTATACGGTTAGTTTACTGGCTACCTAGCTGGTTAGTTGTCTGGCTAGTTAGCCGGTTAGTTGACTGGTTACCTAACTGGTTAGTTGACTGGCTAGTTAGCCAGTTAGTTGACTGGCTATCTAGGTGGTCATTTGCCTGGCTATCTAGCCAGTTATTTGACAGGCTATCTAGCCGGTTACTTGCTTGCCTGTCTATCCAGTTAGTTGACTCTCTATCTAGCCTGTTTTTGACTGGCTAGTTAGCCTGTTAGTTGACTATCTTGCCGGTTAATTGACTGCCTATCTAGCCGGTTATTTGACTGGATTTCTAGCCGGTTACTTGACTGGCTAGTTAGACTGTTAGTTGACTGGCTGCCAAGTCGGTTAATTGACTGGCTAGTTTGCCAGTTAGTTGACTTTCCACCTAACTGGTTAGTTGTCTTGCTAGTTAGCCTGTTAGTTGACTGGCTACCTGGCCGGTTATTTGACTGGCTACCTAGCGGGTAGGTTGACTGGCTACCTAGCCTGTTAGTTGACTGGCTAGTTAGCCGGTTACTTGACAGGCTACCTAGCCGGTTAGTTGACTGCCTAGATAACAGAATAGTTCACTGAATAGTTAGATGGTTAGTTGATTGGATACCTAGCCGGTTATTGACTGGCTACCTAGCCGGTTAGTTGACTGGCTTTTAGCCAGTAAATTGCCTGGGTACCTAGCGAGTTATTTGACTGGCAATTTTGTTGCTTATTAGATTGGCTATTTGCTGGTTAGTTGACTGTCTAGTTAACCTGTTAGTTGACTGGCTACCTAGCCCGTTACTTGACTGGCTATTTAGCCATTAGTTGACTGGCTACCTAGCTGGTTCATTGACTGGCTCCCTAGCCAGTTATTTGACTGGCTACCTAGCCCGTTAGTTGACTGGCTAGGTAGACGGTTAGTTGACTGGCTACTTAGCCGGTTCATTGACTGGCTACCTAGCTGATTAGTTGACTGGTTAGTTAGACGCTTAGTTGACTGACCAGTTATCCGGTTAGTTGACTGGCTATCTAGCCGGTTAGTTGACTGCCTATCTAGCTGTTTAGTTTACTGGCTATCCAGGCAGTTAGGTGAATGCCTATCTAGCCGGTTAGTTTACTGGCTATCTAGCCGTTAGTTGACTGGCTATCTACTCGGTTAGTTGTCTATCTATCTAGCTGGATAGTTGACTGGCTATCTAGCTGGTTAGTTTGCTGGCTATCTAGACTGTTAGTTGACTGGCTAGTTAGCTGGTTACTTGACCGGCTAGCTAGCCTGTTAGTTGACTGGCTATTAGCCAATTATTTGACGGGCTTTTTACCCGGTTAGTTGACGGGTTTATCTAGCCAGTTATTTTCCCTGGAAATTACCTGGTTAGTTGACTGGCTATCTAGTGGTTACTTGCTTGCCTGTCTAGCCAGTTAGTTGACTGCCTATCTAGTCTGCTAGTTGACTGGCTCCATAGCCAGTTAGTTGACTTGCTACCTAGCAGGTTAGTTGTCTTCCTACCTACCTAGTTAGTTTACTGGCTAGTTAGCCAATTAGTTGACTGGCTCCCTAACTTGTTAGTTGACTGGCTATTTAGTTGGTTGTTAACTGGCTACCTTGCCTGTTAGTTGACTGGCAACAGCGGTTAGTTTACTGGTTACCTAGCTGGTTAGTTGACTGGCTACTTAGCTGGTTAGATGCCTGGCTACCTAGCTGGTTAGTTGACTGCCTATTTAGCCGGTTAGTTGTACAGTACTTAGCCGGTTAGATGACTGGTTACATAGCCAGTTAGTTGACTGGCTACCTAGCCAGTTATTAAAGCTATTTAGAGGGTTTAAATTGACTGGCTACCTAGACGGTTAGTTGACTGGCAAGTTTGCCAGTTAGTCAACTGGCTACCTGCCAGTTAGTTGACTGGCTACCAGCCGTTAGTTGACTGGCTACATATTGGTTACTAGACTGGCTACCTATCGGTTCATTGACTAGTACCCACCCGGTTATTTACTGGCTACCTAGCTGATTCGTTGACTGACTACCTACCCGGTTAGTTGAGGGCCACCTAGACGGTTCATTGAGGGGCTATTAGAGGTTAGTTGACTGGCCAGATAGTCAGTTCGTTGTCTGGCTAGTTAGCCAGTTAATTGACGGGTTTGTTTGCCGTTAGTTGACGGGCTAGTTATTTGGTTAGTTGCCTTGCTATTATCCAGTTAGTTGACTTGTTTTTAGTTGGTTAGCTGATCGTTCCCTATGGTTAGTTGACAGGCTACCTTTTTTCGGTTAGTTGACTCCCTAGTTACCCAGTTAGTTCCCTGGTTAGTTAGCTTTTAGTTGACTGTTATCTAGTTTTGGTTAGTTACTGGTTATCTATCCGGTTAGTTTACTGGCTAGTCAGCCGGTTGGTTGACTGTCTATCTAGCTGGTTAGTTGACTGCCTATTTAGCGGTTAGTTGACTGGGTACCTAGCCAGTTAGTTGACTGGTTAGTTAGGCGGTTAGTTGTATGGCTAGTTAGCCGGTTAGTAGACTGGCTATCTAGGTGGTTCCTTGCCTGGCTATCTAGTGGGTTAGTTGACTGACTACCTAGCCCGTTAGTTGACTGGCTAGTTAGCTGGGTAAATAATCGGCTACCTAGCTGGTTCGTTGAATGGTTACCTAGCCGGTTAGTTGACTGGCTACTTAGCCATTGTGTTGACAGTCTACCTACCTGGTAGTTGACTGGCTACCTAGCTGATTCGTTGACTGGCTATGAACTGGTTAGTTGGCTGGCTAGTTAGCTGGTTCCTTGCCTAGTTAGCCGGTTAGTTGACTGGTTGGTTAGCCAGTTAATTACCTGACTAGTTAGCCAGTTTGTTGATAGGCTAGTTAGCTGGTTAGTTGACTGGTTAGTTAGCTGGTTAGCTGACTGGCTACCTAGCCGGTTAGTTGACTGGCTACCTAGCGGGTTAGTTGACTGGCGAGTTAGCCAGTTAGTTGACTGGCTGGTTATACAGTAGCAGACTTGTTAGGTAGCCAGTAAGTTGACTGCCTAGTTATCCGGTTAGTTGCCTGGTTAATTAGCCGGTTAGTTGACTGTCTACTTAGATAGTTAGTTGAATGGTTAGTAAGCCGGTTAGTTGACTGACTGGTTAGCCTGTTAGTTGACTGGCTCTCTAGCCGGTTAGTTGACTGGCTATCTAGCCGGTTAGTTGACTGGCAGTTAGCTGGTTAGTTGACTGGCTATCTTGCCAATTAATGACTGGCTATCTAGCCTGTTAGTGGACAGGCTATTTATCCGGTTAGTTGACTGGCTAGTTAGCCGGTTAGTTGACGAGCTATCTTGCCAATTAATAACTGGCTATCTAGCCTGTTAGTGGGCAGGCTATTTAACTGGTTAGTTGACTGTCTACTTAGCTGGTTAGTTGACTGGCTATCTAGGCGGTTACTTGCCTGGCTATCTAGCCTGTTAGTTGACTCTCTATGTAGCCGGTTAGTTCCTTGCCTGTGTAGCTGGTTAGTTGAATCTCTATCTAGCTGGTTAGTTGACTGGCTAGTTAGCCAGTTAGTTAACTGGCTATGTAGCTGGTTACTTGACTGCCTATCTAGTTGGTTAGTTGACTTGCTTTCTAGCCGGTTATTTGACTGGCTGGTTAGCCTGCTAGTTGACTGGCTACCTAACAGTTAATTGACTGGCTAGTTTGTCAGTTAGTTGACTGTCTACCTAACTGGTTAGTTGACTGGCTAGTTTGCCAGTTTTAGCCTTAAAAATTTTTGACTTTCTACCTACCGTTTATTTTTCTAGCTCGTTAGCGGTTTTTTTGACTGGCTACTTACCCTGTAAGTTGACTGGTTAATTAGCCGGTTATTTGACTGGCCCTACCTTTTTTAAGCCGGGTTTAGTTTTTGACTGGCTCCCTAGCGGGTTTAGTTGAAGGCTAGTTCGTTTAGTTGATGGCTCCTAGCTGGTTAGTTGACTCTCTAGTTTGCCGTTTATTTGATGGCTACAGAGCCGGTTAGTTGACTGGCTACCTAGCCATTAGTCATTAGGTAGCTGGTTAGTTGACGGCTAGCTAGCTGGTTCGTTGTCTGACTACCTAGATGGTTAGTTGCCTGGCTACATAGCCGGTTAGTTGACTGGCTACCTAGCCGTTTGTAAACTGGATAGTAAGGGTGAGTTGACTGGTACTTAGAGGTTCATTGATGGCTAGTTAGCCGGTTACTTGACTGTTTAGTTAGCCAGATAGTTCACTGGCTAGTGAGCCAGTTAGTTGCCTGGCTATTTATTTGACTGGCTATCTAGCTGGTTAGTTGACTGACTATCTAGACAGTTAGTTGACTGGCTATTTAGACGGTTAGTTGACTGGCTATCTAGCTGGTTACTTGCCTGGCTATCTAACTGGTTAGTTGACTGGATAATTGCGGGTTACTAGCTTGCTTGTATACCCGGGTTGTTGACTCCTATCTAGCTTGTTAGTTGACTGCATATCTACCCGGGTTTTGTTGACTGGCTATCTAGCCATTTAGTTGACTGGCTATCTAGCCAGTTATTTGACTGCCTGTCTAGCCATTTAGTTGACTGTCTAACATAGCCGGTTACTTGACTGGCTACCTAGCCTGTTAGTTGAGTGGATAGTTACCCGGTTACTTGACTGGCTACCTAGCTGGTTCATTGAATAGCTTCCTAGGCGGTTAGTTGACTGGCTACCTAGCCAGTTTGTTGACTGGCTACCAAGATGCTTAGTTGACTGGCTACCTCACTGTTTCATTGACTGGCTAGTTAGCTGGGTAGTTGACTGGCTTGTTAGACGGTTTGTTGACAGGCTAGTTCGCTGGTTAGTTGACTGGTTAGTTACCCGGTTAGATGACTAGCTACTTAGCTGGTTAGTTGACTGACTAGTTAGCCTGATAGTTGACTGGTTAGTTAGCTGGTTAGCTGACTGTTTGTTAGCTGGTAGGCTGACTGGCTACCTAGCAGGTTAATTGACTGGCTACCAGACGGTTAGTTGACTTGCTAGTTAGCCATTTAGTTGACTGGCTAGTTAGCCAGTTAGTTGACTTGTTAGTTAGCTTGTTAGTTGACTGACTAGTTAGCCGGTTTGTTGACTGGCTAGTTAGCCAGTTAATTGACTGGTAGGTTAGCCACTGAGTTGACTGGCTAGTTAGCCGGTTAGTTGCCTGGCTAGTTAGCTGGCAGTTGGCTGGTTAGTTAGCTGGTTATCTGTCTACCTAGCTGGTTAGTTAACTGGCTACATAGCCAGTTAGTTGACTGGCTAGTTATCCGGTTCTTTGACTGGCTAGTTATCCAGTTAGCTGACTTGTTAGTTAGCCAGTTACTTGACTGCCTAGTTAGCCGGTAAGTTGCCGGATTAGTTAGCCGGTTAGTTGACTTCATATCTAGCTGGTTAATTGACTGACTATCTAGCCGTTACTTGCTGGCTATCTAGCCAGTTATTTCCTGCGTATCTAGATGGTTGCTTGCTTGCCTGTCTAGCCGGTTAGTTGATTGAATATCAAGCTGGTTAGTTGACTTGCTATCTAGCAGGTTAGTTGACTGGTACCTAGCTGGTTAGTTGACTGAATACCTAGCCGGTTAGTTGACTGGATACCTAGCCATAGAGTTGACTGGCTAGTTAGCCATTTATTTGACTGGCTTCCTAGCTGGTTATTTGACTGCTAGTTAGCCAGTTAGTTGAATGGCTACCTAGCCAGTTATTTGATTGACTAATTAGCCATTGAGTTGACTGGCTACCTAAGTTGTTAGTTGACTGATTAGTTAGATGGTTAGCTGACTAGCTACCTAGCCGGTTAGTTGACTGGCTAACAAGACAGTTCATTTACTAGCTACATAGCCGGTTAGTTCACTGGCTATTTAGCCGGTTAGTTGACTGGCTACCTAGCCGGTTAGTTGACTAGCTATTTAGCCGGTTTGTTGACTGGATACGTAGCCGGTTAGTTGACAGGGTAGGTAGACGGTTAGTTGACTGGCTACCTAGCCCGTTATTTTACTGGTGAGCTAGCCAGTTATTTGAATGGCTACCTAGCCTGTTTGTTGATTGGATACCTAGCCAGTTAGTTGACTGCCTAGTAAGCAGTTAGTTGACTGGCTAGTTAGCCATTAGTTGACTCGCTACCTAGCCGGTTACTTGACTGGCTACATAGCCAGTTATTTGACTGGGTAGTTAAACGGTTAGTTGGCTTGGCTAGTTATCCTGTTATTTGACTTGTTAGTTAGCTGGTTAGTTCACTGCCTAGTTAGCTGATTACTTGACTGGTTAGTTAGCCAGTTAGTTGAATTCCTATCTTGCGGGTTATTTAACTGGCTATCTAGCCGGTTAGCTGAATGGCTAATTAGGCAGTTAGTTGACTGCCTATCTAGCCGGTTAGTTGACTGGCTTCTTAGCCGGTTAGTTGACAGGCTACCTAGCTGGTTAGTTGACTGGCTAGTTATCCAGTTAGTTGACTAGCTATCTAGCCAGTTAGTTGACTGCGTGTCTAGCCAGTTGGTTGACGGCCTGTCTAGCCTTTTAGTTTACTGGCTATCTAGCCGGTTAGTTGACTCCCTATCTAGCCAGTGAGTTGACTATCTACCTAGCCAATTACTTGACTGGTTATCTAACTGGCTAGTTTACTGACTATCTAGCCAGTTAGTTAACTGACTATTTAGCTGTTTAGTTGACTGGCTATCTATCCAATTAGTTTTCTTGCTAGTTAGCCAGTTAGTTGACTTGCTATCTAGGCGGTTACTTGCCTGGCTATCTAGCCGGTTAGTTGACTGGCTATCTAGATGGTTACTTGCTTGCCTGTCTAGCCGGTTAGTTGACTGATTATATAGGTGGTTAGTTGACTGAGTATTTAGCCAGTTAGTTGACTGGCTATCTAGTCGGGTAGTTGACTGACTAGTAAGCCGGTTAGCTGACTGGTTTGTTAGCTGGTTAGCTGACTGGCTATCTAGCAGGTTAATTGATTGGCTACCAGCCGGTTAGTTGACTGGTAGTTAGCCATTTAGTTGACTGGCTAGTTAGCCAGTTAGTAAATTATTTTAGTTAGCTGGTTTATTGACTGACTAGTTAGCCAGTTAGTTGACTGGTTAGTTATCCGGTTAGTTAACTGCCTATGTAGACGGTTAGTTTACTGGCTATCTAGCCAGGTAGTTGACCGGCTAGTTAGCCAGTTAGTTAACTGGCTAACTAGCCGGTTACTTAACTGGCTATCTAGCTTGTTAGTTGACTGGTTAGTTAGCCGGTTAGGTGACTGGCTATCTAGTCTGTTACTTGCCTGGCTATCTAGCCAGTTAGTTGATTGGGTATCTAGCCCGTTACTTCCTTGCCTGTCTAGCCGGTTAGTTGACTGTCTATCTAGCTGGTTAGTTGGCTTGCTATCTAGCCGGTTAGTTGACTGGCTACCTAGCCAGTGAGCTGACTGGCTAGTTAGCCATTTAGTTGACCGGCTACCTAGCTGGTTATTTGACTGGCTAATTAGCCGGTTAGTTGACAAGCTACCCAGCCAGTTAATTGATTGGCTAATTAGATGATTAGTTGACTGGCTACTTAAGTTGTTATTAGACTGGCTAGTTAGATGGTCAGCTTACTGGCTACCTAGCCGGTTAATTGACTGGCTACCCACGTGGTTCGTTTACTGGCTATCTAGCCAGTTAGTTCACTGGGTATTTTGCCAGTCATTTGACTGGCTACCTAGCCAGTTAGTTGACTGGCTATTTAGCCGGTTTGTTGACTGGAAACCTAGCTGGTTAGTTGACTGGGTAGTTAGAAGGTTAGTTGACTGGCTACATAGCCGATTAGTTGACTGTCTACCTAGCAGTTAGTTGAGTGGCTAGTTAGCCTGTTAGTTGACTGGCTACTTAGCCAGGTAGTTGACTGGATAGTTAGCAGGTTAGTTGACAGGCTACCAGCCGGTTTGTTGACGGAAGTTAGCCAGTTAGTTGACTGGCTACCTAGCCGGTTAGTTGACTGGCTGCCTGACCGTTTGTTGACTGGCTACTAGCTGGTTAGTTGACTGACTAGTTAGACTGTTCGTTGACTGGCTAGTTAGCTGGTTAATCGACTGGTTGGTTAGTCGGTTAGTTGACTGGCTAGTGAACCGATTAGTTGACTGGTTAGTTAGCCAGTTAGCTGACTGGCTACCTAGCCCGTTAGTTGACTGGCTACATAACCAGTTAGTTGACTGGCTGGTTATCTGGTTAGTTGACTGACTTGTTATCCAAATAGCTGACTTGTTAGTTAGCCTGTTAGTTGACAGCCTAGTTAGCTGTTTAGTTGCCTTTTAGTTAGCCAGTTAGTTGACTGCCTATGTAGCCAGTTAGTTGACTGGCTATCTAGCCGGTTAGTTGACTGGCTAGTTAGCTTGTTAGATGACTGCCTATCTAGCCGGATAGTTGACTGCCTATCTAGCAGGTTAGTTGACGGTCTACCTAGCCAGTTAGTTGACTGGTTAGTCAGCCGGGTAGTTGACTAGCTATCTAGCCGGTTAGTAGACTGGCTATCCAGTCAGTTAATTAACTGGCTAGTTAGTTGGTTAGTGGACTGGCTATTTAGCCAGTTATTTGACTGGCTAGTTAGCCGGATACTTGACTAGATATCTAGGCGGTTACTTGCCTGGCTATCTAGCCTGTTAGTTGACTGGCTATCTAGCTGGTTACTTGCTTGCCTGTCTAGCCAGTTAGTTGATTCTCTATCTAGCCGGCTACTTGACTGGCTACTTAGCCGGTTAGTTAACTGGGTATCTAGCGAATTATTTGACTCCCTATCTAGCAGGTTAGTTGACTGGCTTTCTAGCCGGTTATTTGACTGGCTAGTTAGCCTGTTAGTTGACTGGCTACCCAGCCGGTTAATTGACTGGCTAGTTTGCCAGTTAGTTGACTGGGTACCTAACTGGTTAGTTTACTGGCTAGTTAGCCAGGTAATGGACTGTATACCAAGCCTGTTAGTTGACTGGCTTGTTAGCCGTTTCGTTGACTGGCTACCTAGATTGTTATTGGATTGGCTAGTTAGTTAGTTAATTCACTGGCTACCTAGATGGTTAATTGACTGGCTACCTAGCCAGTTAGTTGACTGGCTAGTTAGAAGGTTAGTTGACTGGCTAACCAGCCGGATGGTTGACTGGCAAGATAGCCAGTTAGTTGACTGGCTACCTACCCATTTAGTTGACTGGCTACTTAGCCGGTAAATTTGACTGGATACCTGGCCAGTTATTTGACTTCCTAGTCAGCCATTTAGTTGACTGGCTATGAAGCCGGTTCGTTGACTGGCTGCCTAGCCAGTTAGTTGATGGATAATTAGCCGATTAGTTGGCTGGCTATCTAGCCAGTTAGTTGACTGACTATTTAACCTGTTAGTTGACTGGCTACCTAGATGGTTAGTTGACTAGCTACAGAGCCGGTTTGTTGACTGACTACCTAGCCAGTTATTTGATTGGCTAGTTAGCCAGTTAGTTGCCTGGCTAGTTAGCATGTTTGTTGACTGGCTATCTAGCCGGTTACTTGCCTTGCTATCTAGCCGGTTTTAGGTTGACTGGGCTAAGACCCGTTTATTGACGGGAAAAAATTTTAGCCGGTTAGTTGACTGCTACCTAGCCTTTAGTTGATTGGTAGTTAGCCGTTATTTGACGGGCAAACAAAGTTGTAATTGACGTAGTTAAGGTAGTTATTGGTACCTACCCAAAAGTTAAAGGCTACCCCTTATTTACGGGCAACCTAGTTTTAATTACGGCTATTTAGCGTTAGTTACTGGCTCCCTACCCTTTTGTTGATGGCTACAACCGGTTCTTACTGGCATTAGCTGGTTATTACTGGCTATTTAGCCCCAGTTAGTTTTTGACTGCTTACCTTTTTTTAAAGGCCGGTTGTTGATGGCTATCTTAACGGTTTTTCCGGTTGAACTGGCTATAGCTGGTTAGTTGACTGGCTATGCGGGTTGTTGACGGGCTAGTTATGGTTTTGACTAGTTTCATTACGGTTAGTTGTTTTTATTAGATTAGCCGGTTAGTTGCCTGGTTAAGTTAACCCCTTGGGGTTAGTTGACTGGTATTAGCCGGTTAGTATGGCATTACCCGGTAGTTGACTGCCTACTACCCGGATAGTTAAATGGCTATTAAAGGGTTTAGTTGATGGCTATTACCGTTAGTTGACTGGTTGGTTAGCTTTAGTTGATGGCTATTAGCCGGTTAGTGCTGGTTAACGGTTAGTTGAGGGCTATTAGCGGTTAGTTGATTTGCTAATAGCGGTTAGTTGACTGGCAGTTAGCCGGTGAGTTGACTGCCTATCTAGCCGGATAGTCGAATGGCTATCTAGCAGGTTAGTTGACTGGCTACTTAGCCAGTTAGTTGACTGGTTTGGTTAGCTGGTTAGTTGACTGGCTATCTAGCCGGTTAGTAGACTGGCTATCAAGCTGGTTAGTTGACTGGCTAGTTAGCTGGTTAGTTGACTTGCTAACTAGCCGGTTAGTTGACTGGCTACTTGGCCAGTTAGTTGACTGGCTATCCAGCCGGTTAGTTGACTGGCTAGTTACCTGGTTAGTTGACTGGCTATCTAGTCGTTTAGTTGACTGGCTATCCAGCCAGTTATTTGATGTAGTTAGCTGGTTAGTTGACTGTCTAACTAGACGGTTACTTGAATCGCTATCTAGCCTTTTATTGGACTGGCTATTTAGCTGGTTGTTTGACTGGCTAGTTAGCCGGATAGTTGACGGGCTATCTAGGCGATTACTTGCCTGGCTATCTAGTCTGTTAGTTGACTGGCTCACTAGCCGGTTACTTACTTGCCTGTCTAGCCAGTTAGTTGATTTATCTAGTTGGTTACTTGACTGGCTAATTATCCGGTTAGTTGACTGGCTACCTAGCCTGTTAGTTGAGTGGCAATTTCGCGATTTCGTTGATTGGCTACCTTGCTTGTTAGTTGACTGGCTAGTTAGCCAGTTAGTTCACTGGGTACCTAGCCGGTTAATTGACTGGCTACCTAGCTGGTTACTTGATTGGATAGTTAGCCGGTTTACTGGCTAACTAATCAGTTAGTTGACTGTCTAGTTAGACGGTTAGTTGACTGGCTACCTAGTTGGTTGGTTGAATGGCAAGTTAACCAGTTAGTTGACTGGCTACCTAGCTGGTTAGTTGACTGGCTATTTATCCGGTTATTTGACTGGCTACCTTGCCTATTAGTTGACTTCCTAGTTAGCCAGTTAGTTGACTGGCTAGTTAGCCCGATAATTGACTGGATATCTAGCCAGTTACTTGCCTTGCTATCTAGCCGGTTAGTTGACTGGCTACCTAGCTGTTTAGTTGACTGAATACCTAGCCGGTTAGTTGACTAGCTACCTAGCTGGTGAGTTGACTGGCTAGATAGCCGTATAGTTGACTGGCTACCTAGCTGGTTATTTGACTTGCTATTTAGTCGGTTAAATTGACTGGCTACCTAGCCAGTTAGTTGATTGGCTAGTTAGCCGATTAGTTGATGGGCTACCGAAGTTGTTAGTTGACTGGCTAGTTAGACGGATAGCTTACTGGTTACCTAGCCGGTAAGTTGACTGGCTGAACAGCCAGTTCGTTTAATGGCAACCTAGCCGGTTAGTTCACTGGCTGTTTCGCCAGTTAGTTGACTGGCTAACTAGACGGTTAGTTGACTGGCTATTTAGCTGGTTTGGTGACTGGATACCTAGCTGGTTAGTTGACTGACTAGTTAGATGGTTAGTTGACTGGCTACCTAGCCAGTTAGTTGACTGGCTACATAGCAGGTTAGTTGACTGGCTAGTTAGTTGGTTAGTTGACTGGCTACCTAGCCAGGCAGTTGACTGGCTAGTTAGCAGGTTGGTTGACTGGCTACCTAGCCAGTTAGTGGACTGGCATGTTAGCCAGTTAGTTGACTGGCTATCTAGCCGGTTAGTTGACTGGCTGTTTAGCCCATTATTTGACTTGCTAGTTAGCTGGTTAGTTGAATGGCTACCTAGCCTGTTTGTTGATTGGCTAGTTAGCCGATTAGTTGACTGGCTACCTAAGTTGTTAGTTACCTGGCTAGTTAGACAGTTAGCTTACTAGCTCCCTAGCCAGTTAGTTGACTGGCTATCAGCCAGTTCGTTTACTGGCTACCTAGCGGTTATTAACTGGCTATTTAGCCGGTTAGTTTACTGGTTACCTAACCCGGCTACTTGACTGGCTATTTAGCCGGTTTGTTGACTAGATACCTAGCCGGTTAGTTGACTGGCTAGTTACCTGGTTAGTTGACTTGCTACCTGCCAGGCAGTTGACTGGTTAGTTAGCAGGTTGACAGGCTACCGAGCCAGTTAGTTGACTGGCAAGTTAGCCAGTTAGTTGACTGACTATGTAGCCGGTTAGTTGACTGGCTAACAAGCCCATTATTTGACTGGCTAGTTAGCTGATTAGTTGAATGGCTACCTACCTGGTCGTTGACTGGCTACCTCGCCGGTTATTTGACTGGCTACCTACCCAGTGTGTTGACTGGCTTCCTAGCCGGTTTGTTACTGGCTACCTAACCGGTTCGTTGACTGGCTATTAGCCTGTTCATTGACTGGCTAGTTAGCTGCTTAATCAACTGGTTGGTTAGCCGGTTAGTGTCTGAATAGATAGCCGGTTAGTTGACTGGCTAGTTAGTTGGTTAGTTGACTGCTTATTTAGCCATTTAGCTGACTGTCTACCTGGCCGGTTATTTGACTGGCTACCTAGCTGTTAGTTGAATGGCTAGTTATCCGGTTAGTTGACTGGATAGTTATTCAATTAGCTGACTTGTTAGTTAGCCGGTAGTTGACTGCCTAGTTAGCCGTTAGTTGCCTGATTATTTAGCCAGTTAGTTGACTGCCTATGTAGCCGGTTAGGTGACTGTCTATCTAGCCAATTAGTTGCCTGGCTAGTTAGCCAGTTAGTTGACTGCCTATCTAGCCAGATAGTTGACTGGCTATCTAGCAGGTTAGTTGTCTGGCTACCTAGCCAATTTGTTGACTGGTTGGTTAACCGGTTAGTTGACTGACTACCTTGCCTGTTCCTTGACTGGCTACTTAGCCGGTTTGTTGACTGGGTATTTAGCCTGTTATTTGACTGGCTACTTTGCTGTTTAGTTGACTTCCTAGTTAGCCAGTTAGCTGACTGGCTATATAGCTGGTTAGTTGACTGGCTAAATAGCTTGTTAGTTGACTGGCTAGTTAGCCGGTTATTTGACTGGCTACCTAGCCAGTTAGTTGAATGGCTACCAAGCCGGTTCATTGACTGGCTACCTAGCCGGTTAGTTGACAGGCTACCTAGCCGGTTCTTTGACTGGCTAGTTAGCCAGTTAGATGACTGGCTAGTTAGACGGCTCTTTGACTTGCTAGTTAGCCAGTTAGTAGACTAGTTAGTTAGCCGGTTAATTGACTGGATAGTTAGCCGATTAATCAACTGGTTGGTTAGCCGGTTAGTTGTCTGGATAGATAGCCAGTTAGTTGACTTGCTATTCAGCCGGTTAGTTGACTGCTTAGTTAGCCATTTAGCTGACTGTCTACCTGGCCGGTTAGTTGACTGGCTACCTAGCTCGTTAGTTGAATGGCTAGTTATCTGGTTAATTAACTGGATAGTTATTCAATTAGCTGACTTGTTAGTTAGCTGGTTAGTTGACTGCATAGTTAGCCGGTTAGTTGCCTGGTTATTTAGCTGATTAGTTGACTGCCTATGTAGCGGTTAGTTGACTGCCTATCTAGTCGGATTGTTGACTGGTTATATAGCAGTTTAATTGACTGGCTACCTAGCCAGTTAGTTGACTGGTTGGTTAGCCGGTTAGTTGACTGGCTA